>MJUU01029177.1:5634-24237 GCA_002080025.1 Modiolus philippinarum
ATCATCTCGGAAGGCATGATGATTAATCAGCACAGCCTACAAAAGAAATATGAAAAGTTATTAATTGTTGCTGTGTAAAAACAATCTAATGGTAAAATTATTTACTAACATCTTTAGCTATATCATGACCAGAACTAGTCATAAACTTGCATTAATTAATTATATACTGGTCTTAAACAAGTCAAAGACATATATTCTTACTAGGAGGGTGGTTAGGCAGGAAAACTTTACTGAAAGCGGACTTCGAAAGGTGTAATACCACATAAACGATCAATACAATCGGTAACACAATTCCCAACTAGTCCGTGCCATACCAACCTATCGAGTGCACCTTTTCTCTTATGTTTATATAAACATAAACAAACACACATGCACATATACATGTTTTCAGTAACATTAATAAATACATTTATATTGTGTTTTATTTTATATATAGAAACATTAAACTCATTTATGATAAAATGTTTCTTGATATCTATAGAATTTGTTTTGCTAAAAGATCTTTTAAATTATTCAGCATATCTTCTTCATTTATTCAGTTTCTTTCTACAGGTATTAATATATATATTATATAAATATATATCAGCAGAAGTCCATTATTACTCATTCAATATGTATTGTGACGGCGTTGTCCCCAGATTAGGCCGTTATCAGTAAAATCGTCTATGGGAGTTCCTCCCAATCTCGTTCGTATAGTATGGAATGATGGGTAAAAGTGTTATATCCCAAAACAAGTACTTGTTAATTAATCACAGTCGAATAATCATTTAAATTCAAACATGTGGAAATGAGAAATGTCAACACTGTTCAACCCACCCAAGGTAGAATTATATTCGAAAATAGGAAAAATGGAAAGTTTATTGCCGACAATAATGCAAAAAGATTTCGTATTATTATCATAATTTTAAGAGATTTGTAGCAAGATCGATATTGAAATTTAGAAATGAAAAAGAAATCTTTATACACCAAATTTAAAAACCTTTTTTCCTCCAAAAACTTTAAACAAGAAATTAATTGACTGTAAAGTGTTGAGAATGTGGATTTTCGAGAAAATAATAGAAGGCTAACGGTCGTCGAAAAGAATCTAGAATAATGAAATTGCAACTACACAGTAGTTCCACAGGTATTTGTTACCATGTGCTGATATTATAATTCTCATAATTTATGCGAAAGCGTTTAGAGAACTTTATTTTCTTGTTTGCTAAAAATTGTCGAGACAATCTCTGCGACCCTACTTTTTTATAATAAGTACATTGAAGATATATATTGTCAGTTGTATCCGTTCTTTATAGATCATTGTTACACATTTTATTGCATTAATACAAACTATAGTTATTTTAACAACTTCACCAAAAGTAACTCCCGAGATATATAGCATACCAGCTATAGTTTTAATGTCGGTATATAGAGGCCGTATATTGATAAGCAAAAAGGTTTTTTTAACAAAATGAAAAAAAAGAAACAATGCAATCTTATTCATGTTTAAACATGTTAACATACATGTATCTATTTTGTACATCTGTCATTAATCGGTTATCAATTATCACATTTATCTGAAAACTAACGGGGTAGAGCCCGACACGTAGTGAATATTAATTGTCCCTGTGGATTTGGCATATATTAACTGTACCCATCATGCAACATTTATTTTCTGGCCATGATTTTTTAGCTACTATTTTTAGTCTTCCCACATGAAATCTCGTTTGAATCACAGTGATAGTCTGGGGACAACGCCGTCTACTGATGTAATACGAGTTGCTGACTTTAACCGATAATGGACTTCTGATATCAGTGATAAAATATCTATGATTGCATTCTACTCTTCTGTTGTATATTCCTCTACTTTTGGGGAACCAGTATTGATGAAGTATAGGAAAATAACCCTGATGTAATCAAAGTACTGATAACACTGATAGACAGAACACAATGAGTTAGCTGTTAATGTTTCAATAAAAAAAGGGGGGGGGGGTAAATACTGCTTTCTTAATAATGCTTGGATAATGATTGGAGGGTCTCCATAGGGCAACTTCTGTGTTGTCATCCAATACACCTTTCCATTATTACTGATTAGCCCATCCCCTCCATAGCAACACATGGTAACTCAGCAGGCTAGGTCAAGCCAATCAAGAAAATGGCGGATATTACAAAGTTATCAATGTTACATCCTAATGATTTTCTTTTGATAACAGAATAAAAGATAATATATAAGGGAGATATTAAAAACCCAAGTGGTTCACTTTTTGCTCCTGGTTAATCAATAGTGTTGAAAATGAAAAAGAAGTTTATTTTTTAAAGTTCTGTAGAAAATAATGTAAATCACTGAATATATAAGCAAAGATGTGTTAGTAATTAGATTAATAAATAAAACTTTTTAATTAATATCATTACCGGTATCCATAATATGCGAATGTAATTACTTGTAAAAACTAATTAATCCAATTTACGTTATCTTACAAACCAGACTCTTATCATTATCAGCTGAATAATCATGTAAATAAATATATATTAATTTGTTTTCATAGCAAATAATGTGTAAACAATATTCTAAGAAAAATTACTTTGTTACTAAGAGCACTATGAAAATATTTATCAGCGAGATGATTATTTAATATTTTTTTAAATCTTTTACGGAAGTGTTCGAGTCCATGAAAAAAAATGTGGTTCATATAACATAACCAAATTAAAAGTTTAAAACTATCAAAGTATTTAACCTTGTTGCATTTAAATTGTGTAAAAATTCAAAGAAAAATTTAACGAAAAAGCATTCTTAAAACAAAGAGCTTTTCTTCATGTCCCACCTAAATAAAATAAAAACAAAAACAAAAACAAAAAACACAATTCATGAATAAAATACTAAAATTTTTATTATGAAAAAGTTTACTATTTTTTTTTTAATTATTGGATGCACATGAATATGTGCATGATACTTATTGCTTTGTTGTATTACAGCATTTGCATTGCATTTTCTAAAAAGGCCCCATTACTATGCCATGGGTCCGATTTTGTTATTCTATAGCTTTGAACAACTTTCACTTTCTCAAAACATTATATTAAAGCAAATTAATATAAAAAAGGAATAATTATATATATGCAAGAGACTTTATTATAATAAAAAGATACATTAAATGATTGTTTCAAACATATAAATGTGATATCTAGAAATAATCTACTCTTTTAGTTGTTTTAAGTGAAGGTGAAATATCACAAACAAGCTAATTAACATGTTATTTTTTTGTTTTCATTATTTATATATATGCAATGTTAATTCTGTATTAATTCCCATTTCAAACATATTTTCAAAGACAAAATATATTGCATTGTCAATAGTTGTAATTTATATTGATAATTTTATTTACAAGGAATTGACATACAAAGGATGGTACATGTATATCATGAAAAAAGTATATTCTTTTAATTTTTTTTTATTCTTTAAAGGTTTGAATTATATAAAGCTTTTATCCAAAGTTTCATCTAAACAACTGTCATTTGAAAAAAATCAATCAAGATAACATATTTTTTATTTATTTTGTGAATTTTTCTAAAATTCCCTATACATTGTAGTGTTATGATAAGAAAGCTTGACCGAGGTTATGTCCGACCACATGTGCTGTAATTATTTGTTTACTCACGTGTAAAATTCTACAGATGTGATTGGCTAAATCACTGATTTAAGATAAGAGAATGGAAAGGTCTATNGGGGGGTAAATACTGCTTTCTTAATAATGCTTGGATAATGATTGGAGGGTCTCCATAGGGCAACTTCTGTGTTGTCATCCAATTGCAATCATCATTTGATGTGAATTAACTTTACAGTTGATACCAGAATTTATTTCTACAAATTATTTTGTCAGAAGGACATTAATTGTTGTTCAATGTTTCTTCTTATCTTCTACTCAGGGGCATTAGTGTTTCACAAAACACATCTTGTTCATACTAGACATAATTCTGAAACTTAAGAATAAACTATACGGTTCCAATTTTGGTAAATTTCCTGCAACTCTCAAAGACAAGCAGTTTTTTGGGAATTCTTTTTAGCAACCATGCTTTTTCGATGAATTTATGTCAAAACAAATATTGCCCTTGGTTAGATTTCAAAAATTTTTGTTCCAATTTTGGTATATTTCCTGATGCTCTCAAAGACCAGTTATTTCTTAGGATTCTTAGTAACCACATTGTAATATAGGCCAAATTATAATGAAAGCAGAGTAAGCAGGCGAGACATCAGGTTCCACGGAACCATTACGAATTATTAAACATTTTGACATTTTTAGCTCACATGGCCTAAAAAGATATGTGAGCTATCAATATCACTTGGCATCCGTAGTCAGTCTGTTGTAAACTTTTTCAAAAATCTTCTCCTCTGAAACCACTTAGCCAATTTTAACCAAACTTGGCCTCAACCATTACCAGGGTATCTAGATTTAAAATTTTGTTGGACCAAACAGCATGGCTGCAATTACTAAAAATAGCACATAGGGGGTAAATTGCTGTTTTTGGCAAATAACTCAAAAGCCATTACAGATATCAAAAATCTGACATTAGGTAAAAGTGATCAGCATGACAAGATCTACTTGCTGTGCAATATGAGGAATCTCCTTGAAATTTTCAAAGTTTTTTATTTATTTTTTTTATAAAAATGGACCAAAGACTCCAATGGCGTGGTTGCGTTTTGGTGCTTCTAGCTATAAAGTGTTGTTTTACAGGTTCCCTATAGCTAATGGGTCCGTGTATAGAATATGTTGAAAATATTGATATAAAATTACTAAGTTAAAAGGTCTGGAAAAATATGAAAAAATATTGGAAATACTTCCATAAAGTCAGGTGCACATCTTCAAAATATATAAAAACATTCTGTGAAGTTTCAAAGTTCAGAGATGAAAACTAGGAGGAGTTGATTTCACAAAATAGGTACCCTTTTGTTGAAAATGTCAATAAAAAATGACTAAATTCAGAAGTCCATTAAAAAAGGAAAAAATTTTCAAAATAATTCCAAAGGAAGTTGCACATCTACAATATATATAGAAATATTTTGTGAAGTTTCAAAACTATAGGAGAAGTTGATTTCACAAAAGGTACCCTTTGCTGAAAATGTTGATAAAAAATGACCGAAGTCTAAAGAAAGGAAAAAAAATAATTCCAAAAAGGGAGGTGCACATCTACAAAATAAATAGAAACATTTTTTGAAGTTTCAAAAATGTAGGTTGAAAACTGTAGGAGGAGTTGATTTCACAAAATCAGTATCCCATTTTCCCTGCCCACCGCCTGCCCGCCTGACATTCACCATACTTTAATCTGGATTTGCACTCCATGCAACCCAGCCAAAAACTATAACAGATAGAAGTCAACTTTAAATTGCAAAAATGTTCAACATATCTTGACCTATAAATTTTGAAGAAAATCTGAATACGTATAGAGGAGTTATTGCCCTTTACTGGTCAATTTTTTGTCTTGCGTCGCGGAAAGCAAGACATATGCGTACAAAGTATGACGGCGACGGCGTTGACGGCGTAAACTTGATGTTAAGTTTTTGTGATTAGGTCAGTTTCTTAGCAACTACGAGTGCAAGGTCAATGATATTTGGTATATGGGTTGGTCTTGGATAGTACATGACAGTCTGTCATATGGCTTTTGTTCTTGACCTCAATTTCACGGTCCAATGAACATGTTAAGTTTTTGTGATTAGTTTAGTTTCTCAGTAGCTATAAGTGGTAGCTCAGTGATACTTAGTATATGGGTTGGTCTTGGGTAGTATATTACAGTCTGTCATATGGCTTTTGTCCTTGACCTCAATTTCATGGTCTAGTGAGCATGTTAAGTTTTTATGATTAGGTCAGTTTCTCGGTGACTACAAATGGTAGCTCAATGATACTTAGTATATGGGTTGGTCTTGGGTAGTACATGACAGTCTGTCATATGGCTTTTGTTCTTGACCTCAATTTCACGGTCCAATGAACATGTTAAGTTTCTGTGATTAGTTTAGTTTCTCAGTAGCTATAAGTGGTAGCTCAATGATACTTAGTATATGGGTTGGTCTTGGGTAGTACATGACAGTCTGTCATATGGCTTTCGTCCTGGACCTCAATTTCACGGTCTAGTGAGCATGTTAAGTTTTTATGATTAGGTCATTTTCTCAGTAACTATAAGCGATAGGTCAATGATATGTTGTATATAGGTTGGTCTTGAGTAGTACATGACAGCCTGCTATATGTTTTTTGTCTGTGATGTCAATTTCACGGTCCAATGAACATGTCAAGTTTTTGTGCTTAGTTTAGTTTCTCAGTAACTATAAGTGGTAGGTCAATGATATATGGTATATAGGTTGGTCTTAGGTAGTACATGACTGTCTGTCATATGGCTTTTGTCCTTGACCTCAATTTCACGGTCTAGTGAGCACGTAAAAATTTTATGATTAGGCCATTTTCTCAGTTACTATATTAGTGGTAGGTCAATGACATTTTGTATATATGTTGGTCTTGAATAGTACGTGACGGTCTGCTATATAGTTTTTGCCTGTGACCTCAATTTCATGGTCCAGTGATCATGTTTTACCTAGTATCTATTAATGTAAGGTCAATAATATTTGGTATGTGGGTTTGTCTTAGATGGAACACGACAACCTGCTATTTTGTTTTAGTCCTTGATCTTATTTTCATGGTCTAGTGAACATGTTTGGTTTCTCAGTATCTATCAGTGGCATGTCACTGATATTTGGCATTTTGGTTTTGGGTGATACATGACAGTCTGCTTTCACAGTCTAGCGAACATGACAATCTAATTTCACAGTCTAGCGAACATGTTAGATCCAAGAAGACCGCCAATTGGAAGTATAGGTTGACATAAGACCCTAAGGGAAATACATACAAGGATCATCTCCTCTGACACAGTGGACCATATTACATCTAGGTTTATCATCACAAAAGAAAATAAGACCCTTTATCATTGAGGCTATTGTCTATGCTGACTTTGGACCACAAAAATGGTTAAAATCAAATATGCAACCCCTAAAAGCCAGAAAATAAATAAATTATACTTTTTATCAATCATTAAACAAAACAATGTTTTCACTATTTCAAACATTATGGAAATCTAGATAATTTGTTTGTCCAGTTTTTTAACAGTTTAACTTTGGTATTTTAGTTTTTTTTTCCCATTTTGCCTTTGCTGGTGGGCTGTTAGTCCCGGGGGTTAACCAATCCAATAGTCGGTGCTGACCGGAAAACCAATTTCATTTGCAATATCTAAATTTTAAGTAATTTAACTAAAATAAAACAAGGGTCTCCCTCGTGCAGATTTCTATCCTTGGCCATATACAAACATAGGTAATCAACGATTACAGAGTTCGCCTTGTTATGGCACTTTGTCACAGTAACATAATCTTGACTGGATGTTGACATCACATTTGCATGCCTAAGCAAGGTTACATGATCCTACCATGTATAGTGACTGAGATATGAACTTGTCCAAAAACTTGGATGTAAATCAATCAAGCGGAAAATATAGGTCAAAGAGACCTAATTTTGTCTGGATGCTGATCTACCATAGTCTTATATGCATATGCCAGGTTACATGATTGTACCATGTATAGTGACTAAGATCTGAACTCGTCCTAAAACTTGAATGTAAATCAATCAAGCATAAAATATAGGTCAAGGTGTCCTAATTTTGCCTGGATGCTGACCAACCATCAGAGATGTATACATATGCAAGGTTACATGATCCTACCATGTGTAGTGACTGGGATCTGAACTAGTCAGAAAACTTGAATGTAAATCAACCAAGCGTAAAATATAGGTCAAAGTGTCCTAATTTTGCCTGAATGCTGATTCAAAATCAGAGTTGCATGTATATGTAAGGTTGCATGATCCTACCATGTATAGTGACTAAGATCTGAACTCGTCCAAAAACTTGAATGTAAATCAATCAAGCATAAAATATAGGTCAAAGTGACCTAATTTTGCCTGGATGCTGACCTACCATCAGAGATGCATACATATGCAAGGTTACATGATCCTACCATGCATAGTGACTGAGATCTGAACTCGGACGTAAACTTGAATGTAAGTCGTTCAAGCGGAAAATATAAGTCAAAGTGACCTAATTAGCCTGGATGCTGACCTACCATCAGAGATGCATGCATATGCAAGGTTACATGATCCTACCATGTATAGTGACTGAGATCTGAACTCGGACGTAAACTTGAATGTAAGTCCTTTTTTTTCCTTTCACATACTATGTATCTTATGCTGCAACAATCGCTGTAAGGTACAGATATGTGAGAAATATACAATTGTCGTTGATTAATTTATAAAAACTTTGTTTTAAAACCAAGTCTATCTGATTGTCAAATTTATGGCAATAAAGAAAAAATCCTAGCCACCCTCAAAAGGCATGGGCGGAAACAAAATTTAGAAGTATTGTTTGATATATAATTATGCATCGTATAAACCATGTGAAATTGATTACTATATATGGCCTTTTTCAGGATCCACTTTTTCGAGTTTTTAAGTAGGGAGAAAATGTACTTTTCATTAAATATTATTAGCTCGCGAGTGATTTGTACTCACCGTGAAATAAACATATGGGGTAACTAAAGGAGCATGTATTACTTTTAGTATTTTCGATTGTTAAAATTTCAAGATTTTCAGACATGTGTTAATTAGTATTTGAAGTGTAATACAAGTGTGGTTACCATTTGGTATCCTTTTAGGGTGATTTGTTGACAGTTTCGTTTTCATACTAAGTTGATTCCTGAAAGAAACCTCCGAAAGAATGCATAGGAAATAAAAATTTTATCATGTTTGAACTTTTATTCTGGAGAAACGCTACAATGGGCGGACTCAAAAATTTGCACATGGATTAAAAAGGATATTAGCAATCCCAATACAAATTTTGATCAAAATCTAAGGATGGCCTTTTTGGGGATCCACTTCGATAGACAGGCACTAAGTTGATCCTTTATGCCGATTTGTGCATTGTATGTGCATCTATACGTCCACGTTGTTTTCATATAAATTCAAATAATAAGGATATTTTTTTCGATTGGAGATAACTTTTATAATTATGCATCTATGGTAAACAATCCAAAAAGTAACATTTCTACCTGATTTAAACGAGAGCTCAATTTCTATTGTTCTATTTCAACCACTCCCCCGCCTGGATTATATGGAACTCAAGTGGTCAAGTCCAAAATACGCCCAATATGAGGTCAACGTCCTGAGTCCAACAAGGGCGAGTTCTACCCTTCTAAAGAATTTGCTAAATCAAAGGCAGCCAAAAGGTGTTTTATATATTTATTTTCTAGTAGAAAACTTCACGCATAATGATTCATCACCTTCATTCATATTTCATTTCATATATTATGTTAAACTTAAAAATCTAAATGGCACCAGGGTGCACAAGCCAAGTTGCAACTTCATATATTATGTGACCAAGTTAATGTGGACTTTTGAAAGTTACTGTCCAGGACCCAAATATTTATAATTTTCTATCTACTATATTTCCTACCTATCATATCCAAAATTCGAAGAATTCAAAAAGGTCAAATTTTACGTTTGTTAGTTACCATGCTGTCAAATATCTTGACTCACTACAACCTCTACTTTGAACTGATTACAATTTCAATCAATATCTAGTAGCAAAGAAAATACTACAATTCGATTGAAAATACAAATCTGGGGGGGGGGGGCTTGAAAAGCGGAACTGGGTCTCCCAAACAGTAAGGGGCGACTCAAGATCCATCGACATACTAGTGAGGGTTTGTCAAGGAGAATCCAAAGAAACAAACCACATAAATAAAAACAAATAAGCTACATTGCGAATCGTTGTTTTTATGCGTGCATTAAAAATGTAGGTATAGCCATAAGGGTATCCTATAGGCAAAATCAACCGTTCTGTACATCGACAGATAAGTCTGTGGAAATGCTTTTCTTTAATGCCTAGAAGATAAACAGTTGAAATACAATGTAATGTAATAACTGTCTGAGGAGACATATAAAAGCTGCAGATTCGAAAGAAAAGTTTACTCATGCTGAGTGAGGCCAACATAAATATACTTGTTTTTGATGAAAGTTACGGATTGATTAGCAATAACTTTTCGAGTTACAACTTTTCTTTTTATTGACCTTTAAGAGGTTTACCGTATACTAATAACCTTGTCAGCAAAATCGAACAAAGTTCAACTGGCTCCTTTATTCCATTAGTCGATAAAATTTTAATTCTTTTCCATGCACATTTGTTTTGATTTTATCTGCACTGAGGAGACAAATGACCATATGCAGGATGTATTCTCCTAAGGGATCAAAATTTTCCTGCGTCAAGTTTTTTCCCGAAACCTACATTTTTATAATGTTAAGTTGAAAAGAAAACCATATGTCCGTGTGGCATTTTTTGTGCTATAGTCATTTGAAAACCCCTATTTTGACGATTTTGTGCAAATTTTACAAATCTTGTCCTATTTTGGGGCCATTTTGGGCTAAAATATCAATTTCTAGCATCAAGTTTTCTCTCAAAGTTTCCAGATTAATACCTTCTTACATGAGAGCAGATCAAAGATCGGGGTACCTTTCATGAATGAAAGAAATTCCGTCTTTTCTCGAGTGGAGCGCAACGAAACGAGAGAACCAGACAAAGAATATCTAATAATGAGTGAAAGATACCCCGATCTTTGATTTTGCTCGAATATAAGTAGCTATTTCTTCCGTAAAATACGACAACAAACATCTGGAAGTCTATACTGTGTGAGTAACGTCGTCGCCATTTGAGTGTTCCTTACATTGTGACGTCAGGTGTTTTATGACGTTTTGTCATGGTTACGATTATTGTATCACAAAAATGAACACTTTTGGTTGGTCATTTACCCATGTGAGACGAGGTCGCGTGCATCGATCTCACATTGTAAACCAACATTTACGGCAGAATGTTAGATCTCATGAGTCTGAAGAAATATCACTCATAAAAGAACATAGGTCCATGATGATATAAGAAACTTTTGTGAGAAAATGTTGCTTTTTGGGCCAAATTCAAGACTTCATAAAATCTGTAAAAATCCAGATTTTTCAAAATTCCAATCAACTACCTCTCGATTTTTTTATTTACACCTACCCCAAAATCAGCCAAATTCTGACGGAGATCAATGGTCAAATATGGTCAAAAATTAGAATTTACGAATTCTCGAAAACTACTGGTGGGGGGGTCACTGGTCTTAGGTACATAATTTTTTGTCACAATATGGGCGGGTCATTATAAAATATATATCAATAAAAAAATTCACTCATAAGGCAAGTGTTAAGAATTATTCATAAAGGAGATTTGAACGAAATTGAAACTTAGTGACTAAATACAAACAAAATGGAAAAAACAACAGAAAAACTGCAAAGCAAAACAAACTATGATATCCGGAATTTTAATACGATTGTTTCGGTACGTTTTTCTTTTTTAGTTATCAAAAAATTGAGATCAGTCCGCCAAATAAAGTTCTCTGCAAGTGTTTTAATTAAATGGATAGTTGTCAAAGTTTACTTATAAAATCGATATAAACTTCCATATATTTATCTCCTTTTCAATAAATTGAATTGATTGATAAATAATTTAGGATTTATTTTAATTGTGTCATCACTTGGCAACAGCGGAAGGTTACCGCGTCGTTGATTGTTGTTCGGTTGCATGTGTCAGAAGGAGAAATACGATGTCGAAATTAGCACCAGCTGAAGCAAAGGCCATTGGCGAGAATCGTGAAACATGGTGTGCCGTAGAACAACAGAAAGAAGAAAGCTTTTGTCGAAAACAAAGAAAACATTACTCAGTTAACTTTAAAAGTTGTGTATTTGATGCTCACAATCCAGGCTACGAACCAAGGTGCACATTTGAGATTGACGCCCCGACTCACAGAGAGAGAAGACATTACAGAGAACAAAGTAATATTTTTATTCTTTTTAAAATTGTCAGATCTAATGGCTTTTCTGTTGGACTTTCATTTTCTGAGTATTAAGAGTTTATTTCAGTATCTAGTGACATGGTGCCATGACACGATTTCCATTGGTTATGACTGGGACTAATATAATTATATTAGTCCCAGGTTATGAGAAACATACTGACGTGTTTTATTTATTGATAACGAAAGACACAGGACCCCGGTCCCTGCACAGAGACTCGATCCCGACCTAGAAAAAATATTCAGACAAATCTCGGAGAAGCATCATATACAAAATGCAATAGGCATTACAATACAACCAGAGACTTACCATGATAAATAACTGTGATAGACATATCACTCTAATTTTTTTTATGAATTTATCTTTTTTCCTGATTGATCTATCAAAATAATTTCTTTTGCATATCAAGTGGTAAACTGCATCACTTCAAATGCAAAAGAAAGCATGTTGATAGATTAAACAGGAAATAAAATATATACATTTCACTAAGCAGAGTGATATGTCTATCACAGTGATTCATCAAGTCTCTGGCTGCACTGTAGTTTAGCATAAAAACAGCAAACAAAATAACACAATAAGAAAATATTACAAGCAGTCACACATACAAAAAAAGCGAAATGCAAATTAATATCTGCATAAAACGCGTGTACCAGTTTGTTAATCATATGTGTATACTATACATGTATAATGAAAAAAAGGGATAAAAGGAAACGACTGCAATGGCTGAAAATTACAATTACATGCTACAATTTAACAGGGAAAACACAAATAAGACAAAAGTCAAACATAAACAACGATAGGAACTTGGTACCGGTGTTCTATAGCCATTTCCCTTCCATGCCAGTTTTTTCCGGGGGAAAAGTAGCATATGCTGATTTCCCCCGGAAAACTAGGCATGTTCCAGACTTTCCCTCTTACGGAACACGGGGAAAATGAGATCATTGCCATTTTCTCATTTCAACCGTGCATATGCTCACTTTTTCCCCTAATATTCAAGCCTAATCATTGGTAGCAGGCAAATTATTTTTTTATATATTTAATTAGTGGGACCTGTGAGAAAAGACTTCTGCTTTAAGCCACCCCCCCCCCATAAGAAATTAAAAATCAAGTAAAAAGAAAACCATAACATTTCGGAACTTGTGACAAATTTCACCAAAAATAAACAGGCCAATATAGATAATCTACAAAGTTTGGAGTTAATTTATCCAGGGAATTTCCAGTCAGATGTGTGAAAATTAATGCTTTTGTTGGAGAAATGCCCTGGGAAATCAACACCACCTCGGCCAAATCATTGGCGACAGCGACTCTCAGCACCGCGTTACGGCATCACTTTTCATTTCATACATGTTGCTTCAATGTCTTATATAAATAATTTATAATTGTCAGTACATTTTTTAACCTGATTTTCTTTTATCACGGAGTGCATTTGTCAATTTCTAGTGTTTATTGATACTTCTCTACCTCCTCATCTCAAAATAACACCGGCGGATCAAGCCTCCCAAAAAGGGGGAATCCAATGAGATTAAAAAAAAGGTGTTCCAGACCATTTTTAACCGATCTTTTGTCAGGTTTGCCTATATTTTGCACAAGATTTAATTTTTTTTGTCCAGAAAAAACGGGCCCAACCAAGGGACCTCCCTCTGGATCCGCCAGTGAATAGGATTATTGAGTGAAAACATGATTAAACATCGAGTTCAGTTCTCAAATTAAGTCATTTATCAAAGATATGTCAAAATTGAAGAGCGGTCTATGAGATTTATATGTGAATTCTTGACACAAGGTCTGTTAGTTCAGAGACATAATAGATATATGTCTCTGGTCAGTTGTTGACCAAAGCTAAGATGGCATGTCAGATCAGTTGAAATAGAAAAGGCATATGTTCTTCAAGAAGAAAAACAACAATAAAAGAATTGTTCCATTGCTTATTTTTGTCATGTATTTGTAGAGACTTTGCCTCATGTGCATTTACTCTTTATCCCTTCATTGCTTATATGTGGCATAGAACAAGCAATTCGTATGGGGAAAATGGCAATACGTTTTGTCAGTTTTCCGTGGGGGAAAATTGACAATGATCTCAATTTTCCCTGGGGAAAATGAGAATGATCTCATTTTCCCCCGGGGAAAATCTAGCACGGGGGAAAATGACACTATAACACCGGCACTACCAAAATCCAACGGTATGGTTAAGCCGATTTATGGATATCGGAAAAACCTCCCCTTTATAAACATCTACAAATAGGCAAGACATGTAATCAATAAATATTCATTATACCATGGAGGTTTACCAAGAAAATATCGCAATCTTTTAGGATTCCCAACCTTCCCGCTATCTGGTTCTGGTTTTTGAGGGAAAACCCCCATGGAGACTCCAAAAATGAAAAGCTGAAATTCCAAATAAAAGACACTTGAAAAAAATTAAACAACTAAGGAAGGGTTAAATGTAATGATGAAACACATAAGAACACTATAAACAACAAAAGCATACCATAAGACCCCTATAACCAATTTTATAGGAGTGTCCTTGTTTGACACATGGCGATTTTCAAAAGTTGGCAGGCATGACTTATGAATTTGTTCACTAATTAAAGATTGTGTCCATTTATATTAATAATGTTTGCTGCAGCAGTTCATTTGTGTCAAATTAATTCATGTAGGGTAAGACATAAAAAACGAAGTAAATGTTGAGATAAACGACTATCTCTCGCAATGTCGCAATGCTTTTGGGTCGTTGTCTCTTTGACACATTCCCCGTTTCCCTTCTTTTTTCTATTATTTATATTCAAAACCGATTGCCAATTTGTCCAGGTTTGAATGGTTTTCTTACTTGTACAAATTTAAGTAGGTGAAAATCTCTAACAAGTTTATTCAACTTTTGCTTTGAGTTTTATTTTTTCTTCAGTAGTGCGACAGTGTTTTACCAGTAGACTAGGTTCTTTGAGCAAGCCGGCAGTTAAACGGCGAGCACTCTTTGACCCATCTATCTAAATTGTGACGTCTTGTCACATTCTTTTGTTTTTCAAGATAGTGGTCATAGAGTTAGTAGTATATATGTATTGGATTTCATTTTAATGTTTATTATACTACATGGAAACGGGATAGAGAAAGGGGAGGTTTAGGTACCCATAAACCGGTCTTCCCCTACCACTAGCTTTTGCATGTGCCGGTATCAAGTCCAGCTATCCCGAGTTCCTATCGTTATTTATGTTTGTCTCTAGTCTGTTATGCGTTTTTCTAGTGCGATTCACTTGTGGATTGTGGTATGTGATTGTAATTTTCGTCTATGGTAGGTTTTTACTATTATCTTGGGTTTGTAATTGTATCTTTTTTCACTCTTTAGTTTTTTCCTTATATGATAGTTACTAGATAATGAATGATCATGGACAAAGTTCAAGATGATCCTGCATTAGATTCAGTCAGATCTCATACCAAAGTCAAGAATTGGTATTTACATTCAACCTTGTAATCTTTATTAAATATCCCCCGATACTAAAATAATACAAATCTATATTAAAAAAATAATTCTAACTTTACTATAGTTGATGTGGAATGGGACCAGGAGGCTTGAGTCTGCCTGCAAGAGGAAAAAATTAGGTACCCATAAGTCGACACAACGAATTTATATCTTCATAGAATAGAATATGCTTTATTAACCAATCAAGGGTCCATTGAGGACATGATGACAAAACATAACATAACAAAAATAATTATTACAGAGACTAATACACATATATAAATATATATATTTTACACTATCAAAATAAAGTGTATTCATAATATTAATAAAATAAAGTGATCAGAGGGCACCAGCACTGTGCACATTTGAAATATAGAGTACAAATTTTGCTATAGATTAGACAAGATGACTCAGGTAGAGAAGGCACCAAGGGACCATGCTTCAGGATAATTCTGTGCAAAATTATAATTTACAGCATTCGAGAACCCTTATTAAGTAATTACGACCAATAAATGTTTTATCATGATTCACCGATATACTTTTCAAATAAGAAATATTGATTTATATCCAAGACATATTTTGTTGACAGTCAGCTGGTGGTGTATATTAGGACACATTAGATATATCTAATATATTATCAACGCGTGTTATTAAATAATTTTAGGTGATTATTTGAAATATTCAACTGCTTCTCATTACCTATCGATTCTGCTATCTGTATATCTATCTGGCACACAGCCCATTTGGGGTAGTTTTTTTTTTAAATGTCTACAACAACACATTACAAATTTTATTTCTATTAAGGCGTAAAATAAAAAAGTAATAAAGTCGTATTTTCATTTTAATATTTAAATTGAATATAGAATTAAAAGCAAAACCCGAGCATATGGTTTTGTAAACACTAGCGATGAGATTACCAAAGAAACTTATTTCTGTGCTAGGTGCACTTCAGTGTTATTTAATTCTTCAGTTATAATTGTAGGTTTCATTGTGTAGAAACGGTAAGACAATTATAATGCCATACTCTAGCTTTATGTTACTAACCCTTTAGCGATCTGCTGAACACTAATTCTTTTTTTAGTTTTTCGCATGAAAAAGAGAAGCTTTAATAATCATATGCTTTTATAGAATAATAGTTTTGAGTTATAACCTTTTGTTGAACAAATGTGCTTTTTTAAATATGATTTAACTAGCGTGTAGCATACCAAACCTAAATGTAGTATTAGCAATGTACCAAATAAAATTAACCTTTTGCGTAGGACATATTATCAGGTCAACAACCCGAGGCGAACTTACAGACATTTGTCATTCAGAACAAAGTAATTGGGTACTCGGAATCTACGCGAATTTCCACCAAAAAACATATTCATTTACAAAAACTTTATTCTAATGATTACGTTACCACTGGGATAGAGAATGTATTTTGATAGATATTTTGGAAGGTTCTTGGTGTTTTGAGTTTATTTTTTGAGTGCGTGACAACCAACGCAAATTTATACGAGAATTACACTGAGCAAAATTTAGTTATGGAGATAACGATTTTATCAGCTTATGACTTTTAAATTCAGATAAAAATCAAACGTTTGAAAATCAAGCAAAATCCGTATACCGTTGGCGCAAGACTTCCTTGAAGCACCACACCACGGATCTCTATTTTCATGCATCTATATCAACCACCATTCAGTTAGCAAGAGCAAGAGACTGAATTTCATTACACACATTAAAGATGAACGAATTTTTTGTTCAATTTCTATATTTGTGACTCTCCATTTAGATCCTACAGTCCTTTTGAACTATGTAGGTACTAAATTTTATAAACAACTGAGAAATGTCGCGAATTTCCACCAAAAAACATATTCATTTACAAAAACTTTATTCTAATGATTACGTTACCACTGGGATAGAGAATGTATTTTGATAGATATTTTGCTGTTGGTTCAGCGGTGCGATGAATTTAAAGTAAGAACCGAACCTAGTACCGAACTGTCAGTCTGAACCAAACAATCCAAGGACAATGGCAACATCGAAAAAAAAACAAAGAAACAGTGACATAACATGAGCACGGCATTTCATGAGCATGTCATTTCCAGTAGCAAAGTCAAATCTGGGAGAGGAAAAACAAACTTTAGTGGCAAAGAGAAAGATTTGTTGTCATCTGGGAAACAGATAACCCATAGTGGTCCACAAGATCGTGATGGCGACCGTAAAACGTCTGTAGTTATGGTTAACATACCCTTGCTTAAGTAGCCTATTTGTAAGCAACCGAGCTGTATCAAGGTAGTCAATGTATCTACCACAGGCCTTTGATTAGCGAATGAGTTGGGAGATGTAAGTTATGTGTACAAAAATCAACATACCTCTTTCATTTTCCCAAAAACCTACTATAGTCATATTTCAGGAATCACGAAACAACAAAAATCCGAATTAAGCTGTAAGGGGCTTCAATACTAGAGGAAATTATAATAAAAAATAAATGACATAAAACGGGCAATACCATTTTTTAGTTTATTATACCCCCGCTTTTAAAAAGCGGAGGGTGTATAGTGATGGCGGTGTCCGTCCGTCCGTCACACATTTTTGGTCACAGTTTTCTCAGCTTTTATATGTTGAAATGATTTCATATTTGGTCAGAAGCTTGATCATGATGAGTTGTAACGTGTAAGCTATTTTC
Organism: Modiolus philippinarum; assembly: GCA_002080025.1. Taxonomy (NCBI): domain Eukaryota; kingdom Metazoa; phylum Mollusca; class Bivalvia; order Mytilida; family Modiolidae; genus Modiolus; species Modiolus philippinarum. The sequence goes on from MJUU01029177.1 coordinate 23,690, forward strand.
GGGTCCGTCTTATTGCTACTTCCTGTTTGCCGATATGTTAAAGTTTTACTTAATACACTATGGATGAGAAATTTTCGTCACAGTTTTCTCGGCTTGTATACGATGAAATGGTTTCATATTTGGTCAGAAGCTTGATTATGATGAGTTGTAACGTTTAAGGTATTTTCGGGTCTGTTGTGTCGCTACTTCCTGTTTGCCGATAAGTTAAAGTTTTACTATAATACACTATGGATGAGAAATTTTCGTCACAGTTTTCTCGGAATGATTTCATATTTGGTCAGAAGCTTGATTATGATGAGTTGTAACGTGTAAGCTATTTTCGGGTCTACCGTGTTGCAACTTCCTATTTGCCGATATGTTGAAGTTTTACGATAATAGACTATGATGAGAAATTTTTGTCACAGTTTTTATACGCCCGTCTAATGACGGACGTATTATGGTATACCGATGTCCGATTGTCCGTCCGTCCGTCTGTCCGTCCGTTTCATATGTCGCGCTCTAACTTGACAACCCTTTGGCCAATTCACTTCAAACTTTGTAGAGGTATT
>MJUU01029177.1:49161-78556 GCA_002080025.1 Modiolus philippinarum
GGGAAGACGCGAATCTAGCTGAAAATGTCAGTTTTTATTTGTGACACTGACATTTCATATCTATCTATGATGTCGTGGTGACGGCCATAGAATTTCTGAAGGGACGAAAGTAACAAAGGCTGAACATATCCCTGACTCAGCAGTTTTTGTGACAGTGCTTTTGCTCTTTCCACAAAGTCACTGTATGTACTGCACGCTCTACAGTAACGAATTAATTGTGAAATATATACTCCATATACTGGGGATGCAGGTATATTGCTGCAGAGAAAGGGAAAGTTCACAATTGGAAAGTCAAAATCATCACGTTTGTCATATAATCTAGATTTCAGACGTCCATGTTCGTCAATGTACAACAAAAGGTCAAGGTATGAAGCAGAATCGGGTGTATCGGTTGTCTCTTTAATTTCAAGTTCACTGGGATAGATACGATGTAAATATTCTATAAATTTGGGGTTATTTAGAGAAAGTACATCGTCTATATATCTGAAGCTGAAATTAAAAGTCTGGGCTAGCTGTTTTTGTTTCTGTTGTATCAGCCCTTGTAAAAACTTTGCTTCATACGAAAAAAGGAAAAGGTCAGCTAAAAGTGGCGCACAATTTTTTCCCGTAGGAATCCCTATTGTCTGTTGAAAAACACGGCCTCCACATTCAACAAAAATGTTGTCGATCAAAAATTCAAGCATCTTAATCACGTCATTTTCACTGTATTTATTGTTTGACTCAGTGTGGTTCTTTACAAAATATGTTTTATCTTTTCCTATTACCAGATAGGAATACCTGCGTTCTCCGGTTTTTGTACAGAAACATTGATGTATCAGATCGGAAATTACTGTTTTAAGTTTATTATGGGGAAGAGTTGTATAAAGGGTAGAAAAATCAAAAGTTTGAATGCTATTGCAGTATGCGAGACTGTTTGAGGAGAGCTGTTCAAGGAGATCTTTGGAATTTTTAAGAATCCACATCTGATTCACGCCGCTCGTGGAATAAACGTTGTTAATCGACATAAGATTTTCCTCCTTTTCATTTGATCGTTTTTTCCACTTAAACCTTCAGGTTTACTTTCTTGTATAATAATTATATCTTTTATTTCAAAAATGTTCAGACTCTTTACAGAAAAAGCTATACAAATTGTCATCATAAAAGTTGTTAATCGACGTAAAATTTTCCTCCTTTTCATTTGATCGTTTTTTCCACTTAAATCTTAAGGTTTACTTTCTTGTATAATAATTATATCTTTTATTTCAAAAATGTTCAAACACTTAACAGAAAAAGCCATACAAATTGTCATCATAAACGTTGTTAATCGACATAAAATTTTTCTCCTTTTTATTTGATCGTTTTTTCCACTTAAACCTAAAGGTTTACTTTCTTGTATAATAATTTTATCTTTTATCTGGAAAATGTTCAGACTCTTTACAGAAAAAGCCATACAAATTGTCATCATAAACGTTGTTAATCGACATAAAATTGTCCTCCTTTTTATTTGATCGTTTTTTTCCCCACTTAAACCTAAAGGTTTACTTTCTTTTATAATGATTTTATCTTTTATCTCAAAAATGTTCAGACTCTTTACAGAAAAAGCCATACAAATTGTCATCATAAACGTTGTTAATCGACATAAAATTGGCCTCCTTTTTATTTGATCGTTTTTTCCACTTAAGGAGGTTCGCTCCTCATGTTTTGGGAGTTCTGTCAGATTTTCGAAATTCTCTGGTTTTATCCTTTTAAAAGCATTATAACTTTTTGCCCATGGACCCTTCTTAATTTTTCCCATAATTTCATTTTATACATCTTTATGAGTATTCTGTAAAAAATCCATTAAATTTTATTTATTCTGTCACATTCATTCTTGGTCAAACCTTGCTAATGTTATTCCTATGAAAAATCCGAGGAGTTCAGTTTCCTGCCAAATTTTCAATCACTTGTAACTCAAAAACGAGATCATCAACCTATCAATTTCTTTTCACTTAAATTAGTTTTTTTGTAATTTCTAACAAAAAATCACATTTATTTGAAATCCTATTTATTATACCCACGCTTTGAAAAAGCGGCGGGTATATAGTGATGGCCGTGTCCGTCTGTCCGTCCGTTCGTCTGTCCGTCCGTCTGTCCGCCCGTCGCACATTTTTGGTCACACTTTTCTCAGCTTGTATATGTTGGAATGATTTCATATTTAGTCAGAAGCTTGATTATGATAAGTTATAACGTGTAAGCCATTTTCGGGTCTGTCGTGTTGCTACTTCCAGTTTGTCGATTTGTTGAAGTTTTTCTATAACACACTATGGATGACAAATTTTTGTCACAGTTTTCTCAGCTTGTATATGTTCGAATGATTTCATATTTGATCAGAAGCTTGATTATGATGAGTTGTAACGTGTAAGCTATTTTCAGGTCTGTCGTATTGCTACTTCCTGTTTGACGATATGTTGAAGTTTCACTATAACACACTATGGATGAGAAATTTTCGTCACAGTTTTCTCAGCCTGTATTAGTTGGAATTATTTCATATTAGGTCAGAAGCTTGATTATGATGAGTTGTAATGTGTAAGCTATTTTCGTGTCTGTCGTGTAGCTACTTCCTGTTTGTCGATTTGTTGAAGTTTTTCTATAACACACTATGGATGACAAATTTTTGTCAGTTTTCTCAGCTTGTATATGTTCGAATGATTTCATATTTGATCAGAAGCTTGATTATGATAAGTTATAACGTGTAAGCTATTTTCAGGTCTGTCGTGTCGCTACTTCCTGTTTGCTGATATGTTGAAGTTTTACTATAACACACTATGGATGAGAAATTTGGAATTATTTCATATTTGGTCAGAAGCTTGATTATGATGAGTTGTAATGTGTAAGCTATTTTCGTGTCTGTCGTGTAGCTACTTCCTGTTTGTCGATTTGTTGAAGTTTTTCTATAACACACTATGGATGACAAAATTTTGTCACAGTCTTCTCAGCTTGTATATGTTCGAATGATTTCATATTTGATCAGATGCTTGATTATGATGAGTTGTAACGTGTAAGCCATTTTCAGGTCTGTCGTGTTGCTACTTCCTGTTTGCTGATATATTGAAGTTTTACAATAACACACTATGGATGAGAAATTTTCGTCACAGTTTTCTCAGCTTGTATTTGTTGGAATTATTTCATATTTAGTCAGAAGCTTGATTATGATGAGTTGTAATGTGTAAGCCATTTTTCGGGTCTGTCGTGTTTGCTACTCCCTGTTTGCCGATATGTTGAAGTTTTATTATAACACACTATGGTTGAGAAATTTTCGTCACAGTTTTCTCAGCTTGCATATGTTGGAATGATATCATAATTGGTCAGAAGCTTGATTATGATGAGTTGTAATGTGTAAGGTATTTTTGGGTCTGTAGTGTCTCTACTTCCTGTTTGCAGATATGTTGAAGTTTCACTATAACACACTATGGATGAGAAGTGTTCGTCGCAGTTTACTTGAATTGTATGGGTGGGAATGATTTCAAATTTGGTCTGGAGCTTTGTAATAATGAGTTGTAACCTGTTAGCTATTTTGATTTCTGCTGTATTACCGCTTCCTGTTTGCTTATATGTTGAAGTTTTACTATAACCCTTTAATGATGAGAATTTTTCGTAACAGTTTATTTGGCTTCTATAGGTATTTGGACTAGAGCTTTATAAAAATGAGTTTTAATTTGTAAGCCATTTACAGGTCTGTTGTGCATGCACTTCCTGTTTGCTGATTCTTTGATGTTTAACTATAACTAAACTAATGATGTATTACCACTTCATGTTTTCTTGGCTTGTATGAGTGAGCCAATTTCAAATTTGGTTTGGACAACTGTTTAAATAATTGTATTACACTTTGGAAGCGGGGGTATTCATTTGTGGCCCAGCGGACCACAGTACTTCTAGTTTTTATATGGAGTAGCGAACCCCTTAAACCTAAAGGTTTACTTTCCTGTATAATGATTTTATCTTTTATCTCAAAAATGTTCAGACTCTTTACAGGAAAAGCCATAAAAATGTCATCATATAGGACTTCATATTTCCATACACTTTTCCCTTTTTTACTAAACCTTTTTGCGATAATTAAAACTCAAGAGTTTTCTTTCTAACAGTTTTACGTCAATGAATGTCATGATAAAGATAATGGCCTGAATGGGTTGTCCAATATTTCAGTATAAACATAACTGTTTTTATGCAGAAACTTTGACAGCAATAAATTTGCCTCAGCGTTGTCTTTTCTTATTTATCGTAAGGAATATTTACAGCTTTAGATAATTTTGACAAGATTTAGTACTATTATACAAATAATTTAAAATGTCTTTATCGCTACATGCTACAAATTCAGAGATAAAGAAATGCTATCACTACTACTAAACAAATTACAGAAATAACAGTTTATACATAGGAAGCCCATAATAGATAATGGTTTGTCACAGCATTTTATCAGCGATACAGATAAATTTGATAATGTTGACAGAACTGGATAATGAATAACATAGCACCTCTATATCACTTCTCTCTTCGGTGGGGCCTCGCAGATAAAGAAGTGCTTTAACAAAGTACTATCAAGACAACCGATACAAACGAAAAACTAGAAAAACTGTGAGCAAAGCTCTGTAATAAATACCCCCGCATCCCATCTGATTCCAGGAATTATAGATCAATCAAATGAAATTCTGTCATAAACACTATGTTAAAGTTTCATGAAAATCTATTCTGTGGTTCAGGAGGAGTACCGGATAAGAGATGGGTACCCACTAGTAATGTAATGGCTAAGTCCATGCTTGCTATGGAAAACCCCAAAAAATCAATAAAATCAAATTCTGAAATAGGAGGTGCACATCTACATTATGTCATAAAGACTGTTAAAGTTTCATGAAAATCTTTTCACTGGTTCAAGAGGGGTAGTGGATAAGAAATGAGTACCCTCAGGTGTAAGGGACGGATGGACGGACAACTCATCACCATATACCCCCACATTTTTCAAGCGGGGGTTAACAAACACACACACATACACACACACACACAAACACACACAAAATCATAAGTTAAAATAAATACCAAAATCCCTCAAGAAAAATAAAAAAAAGAAGAAAGCTAACAACAAATGAACAGAAAAACATAAATCGTTCGTTTACTTGTTATCAGATTTTGGAGCATCGCATATAAGAAAAAATTAAAAACAAATAATCACGTATTGAATACGAGTATAGTGGGATCAAGATCATACTTGCTGAATGATATTTTCTTGGTACACTTCTCTATGAATGATAAAAATACTGATAAAAAATGACTTACCTGACAGATAAACAAGAGTTCAATTACAAGACAATTCTTATTTGTTATACACTTCGATGATTCCAAACAAAGCAACGAAATATGAATACGAGGAAATTTGATATTTTTTCACGAATAGTATTATACAATATTAAACACATAACTTATTATAATTTTTGACATTAAATGAACTCAAAATTGGGACACTCTCAGTAAAGCTAAAACAAAGTAATTGTGTTCTAATTGAGCAGAAAACTTAGTTTTAACACTTTCAGATGCCTTGTGTCCTAATAAAAAACTAAAGGCTCCAAAGAGCTAGCTTGTGATCGCTCAACTGACTTTTCTTTGCCTGGGTTAAGAATATCATGGTGAATAAAAGGATATGGAGTAAATGCACATGAGACAAAGTCTCTACAAATACATGGTAAAAACAAGCAAAGGAACAACGCTTTTATTGTTGTTCTTCATCTTGAAGTCACCATGAGGCCTTCAACAATGAGCTTTGCTCATACCTCATAGTAAGTTCAAGACGGCCCCTAGCACCGGTTTAAGCGGAATTCTTTGCTAATTGTCGAGCAACGCTACATCCATGTCTTTCTTGGTCATGGGTGCGGGATTGTCAACAAACATCAATTAAACTGGCAAAGTGCTCTTACAATCACTGTCATCCTTTGCCCGACAAAAGCACTAGTGTCTTAAGCTAGTGGACAACTACAACATATAGACAAACACAGGGCACTCATCAAGTCGAATGTAAGAAAACTTGGCGTTATAAAATAGTGAGATGTGGGCACTTAAAACAGATGGTCTGGAATACATTTCGAAATTAATAAAATAAACGCCAAAATTTGAAAATATCAATAGTATATCCATATGAGAAATTCTCTCACGCACAAGTACACCAGAACTGAAAAATATAGAGAGCATACATCTCTCGCACGGGGAATCTTTTTACGGACTCCACACTGCAGGAGAGACAAACTCCAGTCGTAAATGGTGAATAAAAGGATATGGAGTAAATGCACATGAGACAAATGCTCTACAAATACATGGTAAAAAACAAGCAAAGGAACAACGCTTTTATTGTTGTTCTTCATCTTGAAGTCACCATGTTCAACAATGAGCTTTGCTCATACCTCATAGTAAGTTCAAGACGGCCCTTAGCACAGGTTTAAGCGGAATTCTTTGCAAATTGTCGAGCAACGCTACATCCATGTCTTTCTTGGTCATGGGTGCGGGATTATCAACAAACATCAATTAAACCTATATGTATAACCTATATTTTTATTGCAAAATCAAACGTTATTATAACAGAAAAGTGTTTTCTTGACACATTTCAATCTCCTGCTTTATTTGTTATGGTAATCTAAACTTCCACTATCCATTGTAACCACAGTAGCCAATGAAAATTTTATCGAACGCCTTTTCAGACACTCTTTCAAAATAGATTTGGACAGGAGTTTACCTTATATCAAGGGTATAGACCATTATATACTGGCCAATGAAAGTTAGACAAGTTATGGCATATATCGTTTTTCAATCCCTTTTCTTTTAATTTGGATCCCTGTTCTGTATATATAAGATTTGAACCCCTTTTCAAACCCATGTTTAATATGCTGTGGTCATAACATGCTGTTAAGGAGTCCAGATTAAAAAAAGTTGTCACAGGTAATATGATACATCTTTCATGAGCATTCTATTCAATTTGTCTATTCTCTTGTTATATGGGGGAATTCATGTCAAAATTTTCTTTTGAAGGGGTAGAAATAAACACATTTTGACACAAGATGACCAAATGTTACTTTACTCATGTAACACAATGACAAACAAAAGGAATCAAATGAAACAAACCCAATGAAAATCCCATGAAATACAAAATTTTACATATTTTGAAACAAAATGTAATTTTGACACTTTTGACCCAATAAAGCATCGAAGCAGTAAGCCACACAACATCAAATGGCATACCACCGAAAGGAAAATCAAAACATATGTACATATCTTATTATTTTGGCCTATCTAACTCCTGGATTACAACTGGGAAACGGTTAGAGCTGGCCTAGAAACACTGACATGCTAAAAAAAAAAATGCAATTTTAGCCTCTTTGCCCCTCATAGCTCAGAAGTCTGAAGGGCTACGCCAAATGTACTATTGAAAGCTGATGATAAGAGAAATCTAAAGAAAATCCGATGAAAAGTGAAATTTAAGATATTTTGAAAAAATGCAATACGACCCTTTTAACCCTTTCATAGCTCGGAAGCCGTAAGAGGTACGCCAAATCCACTGCCATACTACTGAAAGCTTACAACAAGATTAATCTTTAAAAAAAAAATCCCCTCGAAATCTAATGAATAATAAAGCTTTATATATTTTGAAAAATTGCAATTTTTGCCGCTCTGACACCCCATAACTCAGAAATGATAACAGTTTTACCAAATCCGTTGGCATACTTCTGAAAGCTCACAAAAAGAGAAATCCAAAGAAAAAAAATTGAAATCCAATGAAAATTTAAAGTTATTTGCACATTTGCAATTTTTGCCCTGTTTGGCCCCTCCCAATTGCTCAGAAAGAACACGAAAACCCGAAAAGCCCGATTCAAAATTAGAGTAATAAAAATTAAAATTTTTGGCCCCTTTTGAGCCCCATTTATATCATTAATAGGGCAAGCATGTGAGTTAAAGGTAGTGCGTGGGTTTAAAACTGAGCATCAAAAAATGGAATCCACTATAAGAATGCTGTCGAAATGATTTTCACGAGAATTTGTCATAATTATTATCGATGTATTATAATAGTTAAATATGATCAAATATGCCCCTTTTATTGGGTAACCATGCAAAATAATGAATCCTTTCAGCATATCCCTGTTCTATTAAGGGGAGATAATTTATATTGAAATAATTTGAAAAAATCTGCTTTTCGTCATTTTTTTTTAAAAATTTTGGTGACCCCCTATTTTTTCATGGAAAACGGAGGCAAGTGAACTACCTAATTATTTGCCATATAAAAAAAAAAAGAAAAATCTGGTGTAACTAAAATAATCACTTTCGGCCAGGTGAGCTAAAAAAACATTGGAAAGATAAACATCATGGAAAAAACACTTATTATATATACTATGTATTATATAACTACCAATTCTTTTCTAAAATACTTCTCTTTATGCAAAAAAAAAGAAGAAAAAAAAGAAAGAAAACCAACAAAAAAGTAGTTTCTTTCAATGACACGTAGGGCAGCTAAGTGGTATCAAAGTATACTTTGCATAATTTAGAAGAAAAATGATATTTTTGATAATTTTCCTCTTATAGAGACTTGTGGATCGTACCGTTTCTTATAGCCTGACATTAACCAAAAAAATATGCTTTTTTCTTTAAATAATCATCTTTTCATGTGCCGATTTTCGGCAAGGTACATGTAGCGGTTCAGATACAATAAATTAAAAAAAAAGACGATATTTCGCTGTTTTACTTTCCATTTTTGTTTACAAAATCGATTACTACTCACTCATACACGTGGTTTCTTTCAATGAAGACACGCCTCTTTTTCCTGATCGATACGTAGACTTGACCATTGATCCAATGAAATCTTGTGATGATGATTACCGGGTATAAAAATTAAATGGCGCTGTCTCAGGACAACATAATTTTCTTAGCAACAACGAAAGACCTTTTGGATGACTTAGTTTCTTACGCAGTAATCGTCACTAAAGTGGTCTATAAATGATGTATGTTAAAAAATCTATCTGTACATAAAATTTTGTCAGGGTACATGCATTTTAACACCCGATAGCAATTGATTTTGACCAGTCTGTCAATTGAATATTTTTTTCACGACAGTTAATTATTTAAGAAATTCTCGTATCAATCCTTCATATGGACAAGTTTAATCATTTTTCCCCACAGAGCAAAGGTCTGGTAACTGAATGACGTTTGAACTAAATATTGTATTTTTCTGTTTCTTTTTTTAATCTTAACAATTTGTCGGTTGTTCACTTTCGTCGCCATGCTCTTATTTTGATCAGAAAATCTTATAATCACAGAAGAGCTTTTCTAGAATGGAGATAATTTTATAACTTTATTTCAATGTAGTCTTAGAGAAACATTCGTCTGAGCGAATCATTTTGTAAACAAAGTGATTCTCTCGTTACAAATTGACTGTAGTCGTTCTTTGAATAACGACTTCTCAGTGGAAAATCGTGATCTCCCTCGTACAAATGTATGATGGTGACAATTTATTAGGTCTTCTACCATCACTTATAAATGTTTGATATTTGGAATACTGAATATTAAATTTTATCTGCGGGAGGATACATAACAAGACTTATCGTTACACAATATTTAAAATTGTCGGCATATCTTGCCAAAAATGTTTTGTGTTGGATTGTGTTTTCTTGATTCTGTCGTTCGTATTACGGATTTTCCTTACTGGTCTCTCCCTTTAATTGATTCAGACTTTTGTTGTCACTTCTCTTTATATCTTGAATTAAATTGGGCAGCAAATCCATAATGAAAAGTGATGACTACGGAATGAGAAAATGACAGATATCATACCTTTCATTCTTTAATCGTCCTCATGGGTAAGTGAAAAAGTACAAGCAAAATGATGTTCTACAAATTACCTTGGAACCGGTAAATTTTGCCGAATTATTTAAATCAATATTTGTTCGGGTCAATATAATAGTAATATAATAACAGAATCTTAACAGGTTGTACACGAGTTGTCAAACAGCGTTTGTTGTTTGTGAAAGCCTTTTCATTGTTATTAAGAGTTACACACCTGTAACTTCAGATGTTGATGTTGAGATTATTTAGTTGCTCATTTATTTGCTTGTAATCAAATTTCAAAGCCTTGATAAAACATCATTCTTAGACTTATTTAAAAAACAAATTAATCTCAAAACTTCGTTCTTCTTGCAGAAAACGTTATTCAAATTTAAAAGGTTAAGTTAAAAAATAACTAATAACTAATTCAAATTTTAAGCATTAAAAGTTTATGTTTCAGAGTAAGTAATTGAAATAAAAGAAGGATGCATGAGTGGTTTAGAGTAACAACTGGTGTAAAACAGGGCTGCACTATTTCCGGATTCCTATTCCTGCTGGTCATCGACTACATCATGAAGAAGACAACAGAAAGGGAACCAACTGAAATAAGGTGGAAGTTTACAACTAAACTTGAAGACTTAGATTTTGCAGACGATCTAGCACTTCTGTCATCAAAGTACCAAGACATTCAAAGGAAAAGTCAAAACTACGTGAAAATGCAAAACAGGTCGGCCAAAAAATAAACACCAGAAAGACTAAAGTAATGAGACTGAACATCACCATTCAAGATTCGGTAAAAATAGATGACCAACAAATAGAAGACGTTGGGACTTTCACATACCTAAGGGGCATTGTAACATCAGAAGGAGGTTGTGACCAAGATATCAAAAGCAGATTAGAAAAAGCTAGACAACCATTCCGGCGTTTAAACAAGATTTGGAAAANAAAATGTAATTTTGACACTTTTGACCCAATAAAGCATCGAAGCAGTAAGCCACACAACATCAAATGGCATACCACCGAAAGGAAAATCAAAACATATGTACATATCTTATTATTTTGGCCTATCTAACTCCTGGATTACAACTGGGAAACGGTTAGAGCTGGCCTAGAATCACTGACATGCAAAAAAAAAAAAGAAAGAAAAAAATGCAATTTTAGCCTCTTTGCCCCTCATAGCTCAGAAGTCTGAAGGGCTACGCCAAATTTACTATTGAAAGCTGATGATAAGAGAAATCTAAAGAAAATCCGATGAAAAGTGAAATTTAACATATTTTGAAAAAATGCAGTTTCGACCCTTTTAACCCTTTCATAGCTCGGAAGCCGTAAGTGGTACGCCAAATCCACTGCCATACTACTGAAAGCTTACAACAAGATTAATCTTAAGAAAAAAAAATCCCCTCGAAATCTAATGAATAATAAAGCTTTATATATTTTGAAAAATTGCAATTTTCGCCGCTCTGACACCCCATAACTCAGAAACGATAACAGTTTTACCAAATCCGTTGGCATACTTCTGAAAGCTCACAAAAAGAGAAATCCAAAGAAAAAACATTGAACTCCAATGAAAATTTAAGGTTATTTGCACATTTGCAATTTTTGCCTTGTTTGGCCCCTCCCAATTGCTCAGAAAGAACACGAAAACCCGAAAAGCCCGATTCAAAATTGGAGTAATAAAAATTAAAATTTTTGGCCCCTTTTGAGCCCCATTTATATCATTAATAGGACAAGCATTTGAGTTAAAGGTAGGGCGTGGGTCTAAAATTGAGCATAAAAAAATGGAATCCACTATAAGAATGCTGTCGAAATGATTTTCACAAGAATTTGTCATAATTATTATCGATGTATTGTAATAGTTAAATTTGATCAAATATGCCCCTTTTATTGGTTAACCATGCAAAATAATGAATCCTTTCAGCATATCCCTGTTCTATTAAGGAGAGATAATTTATATTGAAATAATTTGAAAAAATCTGTTTTTCGTCATTTTTTTTAAAAAGTTTGGTGACCTCCTATTTTTTCATTTGAAATCGAAGGCAAGTGAACTACCTAATTATTTGCCATATAAAAAAAAAAAGAAAAATCTGGTGTAACTAAAATAATCACTTTCGGCCAGGTGAGCTAAAAAACATTGGAAAGATAAACATCATGGAAAAAACACTTATTATATGTACTATGTATTATATAACTACCAATTCTTTTCTAAAAAGCTTCTCTTTATGCAAAAAAAAGAAGAAAAAAAAGAAAGAAAACCAACAAAAAAGTAGTTTCTTTCAATGACACGTAGGGCAGCTAAGTGGTATCAAAGTATAAAAATATAGTTTTCCAAATCCCAAACTCTTATTACGATGTCTACTTAATGGTCTTGTGTCAGTACAGATGAACAAAAAGTTGGGGAAATACTCCTTTTACAATAAATGTAGCAAAAACTGTCAGTTCAAGTTTTTTTTCGAACAGATGACTACTCCATCAGACAAAGATACATGTTTGAAATATATTGTACTCAGTTGAGTGCTTAGGTATCGGTATATGTTTTAGTATATATTTTAACTTAGCATAGCATAAACCACTTACCTCCTTAACTTTTCCGGTCCAACTGTTTCTTAAATTTCATGTATTCCCATCTAGGCTTTTCTCAGATTTGTATACGACAAAGGAAGCATCTGTATAGAATATCGGTATGTTTCCTTGCACTTATTTCAATGTAGTCTTAGAGAAACATTCGTCTGAGCGAATCATTTTGTAAACAAAGTGATTCTCTCGTTACAAATTGACTGTAGTCGTTCTTTGAATAACGACTTCTCAGTAGAAAATCGTGATCTCCCTCGTACAAATGTATGATGGTGACAATTTATTAGGTCTTCTACCATCTCTTATAAATGTTTGATATTTGGAATACTGAATATTAAATTTTATCTGCGGGAGGATACATAACAAGACTTATCGTTACACAATATTTAAAATTGTCGGCATCTTTAAATCTTGAATCTTGCCAAAAATGTTGTGTGTTGGGTTGTGTTTTCTTGATTCTGTCGTACGTATTACGGATTTTCCTTACTGGTCTCTCCCTGTAATTGATTCGGACTTTTGTTGTCACTTCTCTTTATATCTTGAATTGAATTGGGCAGCAAATCCATAATGAAAAGTGATGACTACGGAATGAGAAAATGACAGATATTAACCTTTCATTCTTTAATTGTCCTCATGGGTAAGTGAAAAAGTACAAGCAAAATGATGTTCTACAAATTACCTTGAAACCGGTAAATTTTGCCGAATTATTTAAATCAATATTTGTTCGGGTCAATATAATAGTGTTACAGAATCTTAACAGGTTGTACACGAGTTGTCAAACAGCGTTTGTTGTTTGTGAAAGCCTTTTCATTGTTATTAAGAGTTACACACCTGTAACTTCAGATGTTGATGTTGAGATTATTAAGTTGCTCATTTATTTGCTTGTAATCAAATTTCAAAGCCTTGATAAAACATCATTCTTAGACTTATTTAAAAAACAAATTAATCTCAAAACTTCGTTCTTCTTGCAGAAAACGTTATTCAAATTTAAAAGGTTAAGTTAAAAAATAACTAATAACTAATTCAAATTTTAAGCATTAAAAGTTTATGTTTCAGAGTAAGTAATTGAAATAAAAAAAGGATGATCATGGTCAAGAGAGGTTTAGAGTAAAACTGGTGTAAAACAGGGCTGCACTATTTCCGGATTCCTATTCCTCCTGGTCATCGACTACATCATGAAGAAGACAACAGAAAAGGAACCAACTGAAATAAGGTGGATGTTTACAACTAAACTTGAAGACTTAGATTTTGCAGACGATCTAGCACTTATGTCATCAAAGTACCAAGACATTCAAAGGAAAACTCAAAACTACGTGAAAATGCAAAAACAGGTCGGCCTGAAAATAAACACCAGAAAGACTAAAGTAATGAGACTGAACATCACCATACAAGATTCGGTAAAAATAGATGACCAACAAATAGAAGACGTTTGGACTTTCACATACCTAGGGGGCATTGTAACATCAGAAGGAGGTTGTGACCAAGATATCAAAAGCAGATTAGAAAAAGCTAGACAACCATTCCGGCGTTTAAACAAGATTTGGAAAACATCAAAATTTTCTACTCAAACAAAGATACGACTGTTTAACAGCTTGGTTGTATCAGTACTTACCCACGGAAGTTATATCAGTACTTACCTTCGGACGTGAATCGGACGTGAATCCTGGAAAACAACAGAAAGAGACAAGAAAAAGCTTGACACATTTCAAAACAGATGCCGAAGAAGTATACTCAAAATCAGATGGCCAGAAAAAATAACAAATAAAGAACTTCACCAAAGAACAAGAACAACAAACATCAGTTCAACAATCGTGCTAAGAAAATGGAAAGGATTGAGCATATCCTCCGATTTGACAACAGTAAGAGGATATGTACAACAGCCCTAACATGGCATTCAGAGGGCAGAAGGAAAGTCGGACGGCCTAAAACAACCCGGAGGAGAACAACAGAACTAGAGAGAGATCAACTGGGATGGAAAACTTAGGCACAGGCAAGAGTGGCGGCAAGAAACCGGATAAACTGAAGGCAGTGTATCAGGATCTAATGTGCCAGCGGACACGAAGAGGATAGGTGAGAGATGAGGTGATCATGGTCAAGAGGCCCAAGCACGCAGCGTTAAAGCAATTTAATAAACCCTTTTCTCAATAGGCACTTAAACCCATTTAATTACACCGAAACATACTTTAACTGACTTAAAGACCTTCCAAATGATAATTTATAATAACAAAGATGTCATAAAAATGAATGCCAACACCTTGCTATTCAAATAGAATCTTCCGAAAGACAAACTAGATTCTCAGAGACTGAGCCTGTATCGCTAAACTGACAAAATTCTTCTAAGCCATATGGCTATGCTGATGACAAATAATGAACTGGTACGAATGGGGTCTAATGTTAAGCTATGTTTTCCACTGGCAGCAATGTTGTTTTGCCAGACCCAAATGAAATGAAATGAGCAATCATAGTAGAGGAGCTTTCATATACATTCTAATACAGTTTAGTTTAATTCGCTTCAAAAGTTTCAAAGCAGATAATTGAAAGGATGATTTTACAAAAAAAAATGTTTAAAACTAAGGAGTATCTCCCTCATGCATAGCTCTGTCCTTAGCTGAATTTGGGCTTTCCTATTTAGGTCCTTTTGGTTATTTGTTCTCTATTAGCTTTTACAAGTTTTTTTTTTGGTAAATTGACTCCCAAATGTTTTTGTTTGATCTGCACTGATGATATATAAGTTGTCGAAATGCGCATATGCAGGAAAATTTAACAGTAACTTCGGTATTTTGTGTTTTCACCTTGGGTCCAATGTTAAATAATTTTCCGCCACATTTTTTTATCAGATCAGAAAAAAATTGGCCATTTTTTAACGGAAATGGAACAAAATGAGCAATCTTTGTAAAAGGAGCTTCTATACATCATTTCTTTAAAGTAAGATTGAATTTGCATCAGTGGTTTCAGAGGAGAAGATGCTAATGTGAGTTTTTCCATACGGTCCAATGTTAAAACTAAGTTCCACAATGGTTGCTATGTTTTATTGGATCGGAAAAAAATGAGGAATCTATGTCAAGCACTCCATACATCAGTCCTATCAAAATTGTTTAATTGCTTCAGTGGCTTTCGGAAAAGATGAAAATGTGAAAAATGAACGGACGACAAGTGATGACAATAGCTCACACTGACCCTTTGGTTCAGATAAGCTAGTGAGAGATGGAATAGTCCAAGACATTTATGAATTAAATTGTCTTGGATAAAAAAAGAAATGCTCAAACATGTCTTAAAGATATCATTTTTATTTATCCATGTAAGATACAAAGTATTCACTTACAATGTATATGAATATACATATAAACACACTAATTATGTCCAATGTTATACAATAAAAACAATAAAAGTGGGAGGAATTACATTTGATCTGATAGCAGCAATATAAAACTTGGGCGAGATGGAAAAAAATGATAACATGCACTATGTCAAATTAATTCTTAAGTACTTCATGACAAAGGGGTACTGGTCATGCATCCTCTGGTAAATATTAAAAAATATTTATTAAATGACAATATATGAAGTCAAGAAAAAGATTAAAATACTGACAATATTGTTGTGTTTTAGATAGTTCTTATATGTACTACTTTCCATTCACTTCGCCAAAAACCCTTTGTTTCCTAGGCCTTTTTGGCTCTTGTACCACTGAAATGNAACTTGGGCGAGATGGAAAAAATGATAACATGCACTATGTCAAATTAATTCTTAAGTACTTCATGACAAAGGGGTACTGGTCATGCATCCTCTGGTAAATATTAAAAAATATTTATTAAATGACAATATATGAAGTCAAGACACACATTAAAATACAGACAATATTGTTGTGTTTTAGATAGTTCTTATATGTACTACTTTCCATTCACTTCGCCAAAAACCCTTTGTTTCCTAGGCCTTTTTGGCTCTTGTACCACTGAAATGCTTTAGTTTACGTTGACATCAACCTTTATTAAAAGATTCATTGATTTAATGGCAAGGGGTACATGGCAAGAAAAAACCGAAAGCTTGAAGAATGTTCATTGGTAGCAGCAAAAGCAAAAATCCCCTTTGTACTCAAATAGGGAGATAAAGGTAACAACTAACAATACGCATGCCCACATTAAAACAAGATCCTTTGGAATTATAAGGAGTTCAATCCAAGTTCTAAAATGATAGGAAACCCTGAATGCTAGCCACTATATTTCTAACTGCTAAATTCACTTGTTTTCTACATTTCTCCACATAACTGTATGCCAATACCTACGTTTTAAAATCTCACTCCAAATACCCTTTTACGATAGTAACACATGAAAGCGTAATATCATGGATCAAATCAACACTAGGATTGGACTCAAATTGAACAAGAAAGGGCCCGGAGTATGTCGATAAGCTGGTAAGCCATCAAACGTTCAACTGAATTTATCCCATTTTCATTACTCTTTTCCCAAACCAGGAAACGAAGCCACCAATGTATTGCAAGTTAAGATTTTAACCCCAATCTTTCGCGTCACTGAAATGTTTTTGCTGACGTGAACATCAACCTTTATAGTAACATTCTTCTTTTTTTAACATAATTGGTGACATCAGTCACACGCGATGATCTTTCAATGAGAGAGAGAGAGGTTTCTAAGCTGGCTGTAAGAATAGAAAACAAAAATATAAGAAAATGTGTCCATTGGACACGGATGCCCCCGCCATACAGATATATCGGCAAACAGGAAATAGATGAGCGATGGACTTGAAAAGGGGAGACACGGTACAACTCATCATACCAAAGCTTCAGACCAAATATCAAATCATTCCTGCATACACAAGCTGAAAAATCTTTGACAAAAATTTCGGACGTACGTACGGACGGACAAGGATAAAACTTATTGCCCCCGTCGTCTAACGGCGGGGCATAAAAAGATAAAACAAGAGCTAATGACATTGTAGTTGTCAATTACTATCTATAGGTTTCATGTCGTCATCCCTTCTTTTCCCACTTTGTGTTCGTTTCATCTTTAATTTGAACCCATCAAAACTACAAAATAGGTAATACAATCAATGAAATAAAGTTGATAAATTATTGAAATCAAATTAAGGCAATCTATTTATCATGAATAACATATTCGAGGGGTTTCTTGATGTTTTCTGGGTTATTTCTCTATCTGTTGAATCGAAAGTAAGCTTTGTTATTTGTTAAAATATCTAAAACTTTTAACAGGTGTGAACAAAATATGCTGTTATCCAATTATAACTAACAAAATAGAAATAAAAAAAAGGTAGAATAAAACGTATACTTTAAACATCATTTTATTTGACTGTCTGGTCCATCATACTCAACTTTATTTTAAGTGTGTATTTTAAATGTAGAATGAGTGAGGGTAATAAGAATATTAGTGAACAGAATTGTCAAGAGCAGAAAGAGAAAAAGGACAAAGCAGGTACAAAACCATCCAAATACTGTCAACCGCCATGGACCTGACTTGGTCAGGCATTTCAAAAGAATAATACAATCTAACACCATTGAAAGGGCAAGATCGAGGAATCTCAGACACCCAAGGGTAAGATTTCAATATGTCTCTGACGAGGCTTGCCGAGTCAGAGAACCATTGAAATCTTACCCGAATGTGTATGAGATTTCTAAATCTTGCATTTTCAACGGTGTTTGATTGTTTTTCTCACAGTTACAAGCAAAATGCAAGATTCTGTACAACTAGACTGTAGTTGGCGTGCGCCATTTCTTAGCAAGTTACTATGACGTCGATAACGTCGTAATTAATGTATTTCCTAACGTGAAATTCTTATCTCACCCGTGGGTTGAGACAAGGATATCTCAAACGGCTAAAAATAGGTACTGGCTTGTCTCAAATGTGAGAAATTGTGGTTCAACCCCATTTTATGGCAAGACTAACATTTAAAACGTGGTCGTTATTTTCTTATCAAATAAGAATAAAATCTACAGGCAGCTTCCAGTTAAGAGTTAAATTGCTTTTTAGAAGTGTCCCTATATAAGTTATCATACTCTGTCATATGTCTTTTAAATAGTAAATAATATTTTATCATTCGATTTAACTTTAACCATGAGTATGAAGCAACAAGTACTTTTCCTGCTGACTCTTGTATGTTAACAGTCACACAGAACTTAGAAAAGGGTAGTCTCTCACAGTGATAATATGCCCACACATGGCTGCTCTGTGGGTCTATTAGTTATCTGATATCTTTAATTTCACTACTTACTGTTTCTTATAGACCTCTACGCTTCTGTCAACTGCAACTAAAAAAAACATGCCGTATCAGATTATGCAATGATAAGAACAAGTAAAAGTTAATGTCTCCTTAACTCGAAACTGTTCTCAAAATTTGTCAAATGTAGCTGCATCTCAAATTAAAAGTAAAATGGAATAGAATTAAATGTTGTAATAAAATTGTTAAATCAACACGTTTTATAAGACTAAAATTCAGAAGATTCATAATAACATATAAATAAGTGCATACAATCACACAATAGCAAGCTGTTTTAATTTTTTTTGCAGATCTTTAACAAATTTAAACTGTTTTTTCTTCACCATTTATTTCACGATTTCGCCATTTATTTTTCAAGTTTGCTCAAAATATTACCTTCATTGCCCCTTTTGACAAAAGGCAAATCACATTCAAATAACTTTGTCGACTCAACATCCTCAACCTCCTTACTGACAGGTGTACTATGTTTCCATACGAAGCATCCAGAGTGTTCCTTTCCAACAACTTCAACTCGTGTAATTATGTTCTGTTTCTGAATACTGATTTGTCCTATTGCTTCATTTTCTTTATCAATAACACAAACATTAAAAACTCGATAATTTTCTCTTGAACGATGAAATTCCAAGTCAAATAACTTTGAGTGATACACTTCTTCAATGTTACCTGACAAAACAATCTGTAAAAATATTTGTATTATGATACTTTAGAGAATAAACTGGAATATATAACATAAAACCAAAGTTATTGTGAATTTAGTTTCTGCATATAAAATTTAGATATTGCAAGTTTTCAGATAAAATCGGTTTTCGGGACAGCGCAGCTACTGAGTTGGTGATTACCCTCGGGGACTAACAATCTATCAGCAGTGACATCGAGACAAGTGGTAATAAATAATATAATACCGAAGTTACTGTGAATTTTTCGACAACTTATGTCTCTTCAGTGCAGATCAAATGAAAACATTTGGAAATTCATAAACCGAAATATGTGTTAAAACTAATAGAGAAAAAATTACCAATGCGATCTAAAAAGGAAGGCCAAAATCAGCTAAGAATATCTTATTAACGTGCAAATTCAGTCGTGATGAAAATTTTTTGAATTTGTTAAAATTAGGGTGTGACGATTGCAGTTCTAGTACTTACAACAAACCAGATAACACTGCAAAAATAAAAGCAAGTATAACCTCATTGTTTTAAGTTCAAGTTGCCTCAGTGAAAAAAAATCAAGTTCTTTCACCGTTACTTTATGCCCCCATACTTTTGTATGAAGCACAAATGTGACATGGATTTGTTGTCATTTCCATCAGCCGATGTTCTAGTTTACAAAGTAGGATTTTGCATATATATATATAAAACTGTCCTTTGCTACTTTCTGCTTCAGTTCAATCAAAGTATGTGGTATCACCACCATAGTATTGAAATAGAGTTTTTCATCATTTATAATTTACTTGCAGTGGTACGTCAATTTACACTATGTACCTGAAAGACACTGTTTACTGCACAAACCAAACTTTCAGAAGTATCGACGAGATTGTAGCCCTTTTCCTTCCATTTCTCTTGTAATGACCGTTTTCTCCTAGATAACCCGCACTGGACAATAACGCTCAAACCACCTTCCTCTGTACTGTTTTCTTTCGAAAATACTAGAAACACTACCTTCTTTTTCCTTGCGATAGTTCTGTCTAATACCTCATGCAACTCTGCCAGACCTGTGTTTGTACAAGTTATCGCTTTTGCCACTCCAACGAATCTTCAAACAACAAAACTAATTCTAAGAATTCTATTGTTTTCAATATAACTTAATTCATCATCTTTTAACTTTTTGGATCATATTTTGACAGGCAATTATAACTCAATCTCTGCCGCTATATAACATGCAAGAAATAAAGAATATGCAGCAGAAATTACAGTCTTTTCTACAGTTTGGACCAAAAACGATTCAAACTAGTCAATTGAATATTACTTAATCGAAAAGGGTTGAACTCCAGAAAGGGTTTTTTGATTAACTTCCGTCCTAACGTTAATAGTCATTCAGAACAATTTCTTTGTAAATCTACTTGTTATAGTTTTCAATGCAAAAAATGGCAAAATTTTTAAAAAGGTCAAAACTTCTTACATGAAATGTTTCTCATATGCTGATCATTTTTGAATTAACCACTGTTTCGAACAGTTCATATAATTATATAAGAAATAATTGTTAGAATTGTGACGATAAAATACGACTTCGAAAGTGTTCTTCGGCTTTGTGGCAATCTTTTTTATTCTGTTGTTTTTTGTTTGTTTTTTTTTTGTTTATTGCCACGTTATCTCCATTTGTGTTGATTTTGCATTGCAATGTCTTTAGATCTTTTTATCTTAGTCTTTGATATTTGTTTGCTGCTGTATGAATAATTTAGAAAATTATAAGTAAAATGTATTCCTCAACAAGCCGAGCATTATGAAATGATGAGTGGCAATGAGACCCATACATGGCCCAAAAAAACCAAGTTGTTTGAAATAATGTGATATTTAAGGGAAATACATTAACTATTATGAAACTTCAAAGAAAACATCAAATAATACAAATTCCTTTCATTTCAACGCCTTTGTGACAACACAAAAAGTCGTCTTATTTAAGAAAAATAAGAAAATATGCAATTTTGAATTTTCTCAGTTCAAATTTTCTTTTAGTTAACATAGGGCGCATGCTAACAACTTCAAACTAACACATTCTGAAATCCGGTGATATTTAAACAATAGAAAATGAACTCTCATTTAGAAAAGATAAAAATGTTGATTGCAACGCGTAACTCGTTGTCAGGGCCTGATAAAAGTTACTTATAACAGGAAAATGTATACTCTGTTATGTTCATGTGACGTATCTCGATATTGACAAATGATATTTTTTATTTTTTTGAAATTTCTCGCATATTTTTTAATGAAAAATGAGATTTCCCGGAATATACATGGTTCAAAAGAGTTTTGGATCTCGGCATTTCTTTATAACGAAAATTTTCAGAAAAAAATATACTTTGCAATTAAATATTTATCAATTCATTTGCAAATTTAGGACTGGGTACACGCAGTGGTTTTGACGAAATAAAGTATACAAAACGACCGTTTCTACCTCGCAACCATCAAGGTTACATAAACAATATCGATTTTTACTCACTTAAGCACGTGGGGTCTTTGAATAGGTTTTAACTGAAGGCACGCCCTTTTCCTTGATTGAACCAATGAAATCTTGTGTTGATGATTACCCTTTGAGATCGCTGGTATAAAAGGAAAGTGGAGCTCTTTCGAAACGATATAACTTTGCCTAGTTACATAGAATTAGTTTTGGATCTCAGCGTTTCTTATGCAAGAATCGTTACTAAATTGACCTATGAATAAAGTATGTTAAAAAATCTATCTGTACATATAATCTTGTCTGGGTACACGCATTTTAACGCCCTTTAGCAATTAATTTTGACAAATGTGTCCATTGAATATTTTCATCACGGCAGTAAATTATGTAAGGAATTCGCATATTCCTCTTCTCGTGGGCAAGTTAAATCACTTTTTAACTTAGGAATTGAATGACGTTTTCACTAAATATTGTATCTGTTTATACTTTTGAAATCTTGACATTTTGTTGATTGTTTATTTTCGTCGCCATGCTGTTAATTTGTTCCGAAAATATTATGAGACATAGAAGAGTGTTTCTGGAAGGGAGATAATTTTATACCACTAGATTTCCCGCTGAACAGAAATGATGTATTTCATCATTTTACATATTTTCATTAAATATGAAGTTGTTATTCAGATGCGCCCTCATTTTTCTGAACATAAAACTTTATGAAAAAAAACAAGGGTGGAAATTAAGCTTAATCTCCATATCATTAATAGTTTTTTTTATATTCAAGGCAAGAATATAAACAATCTAGAAATAATTTGACACAAAAAGTAAAATAAATCTGTTATGGGTAACAAGATTATCTTCAAAATGCAAAGATTTGTTTAATTTAAATACGTGTACTTTGCAAAATTGTAGAGTGGGTGGATTTTTATCATGGTGATTATTTTGACTTCAGACAAATATTAAATAACTGCTTTTTTAGTTATTTGCAAAAACAGCAAATTGCCCCCATGTTCTACTTTAATTTACAGTTTACAGTGTTCTTTGTGTCTCTTACTTTTGAAACTAGATAACATCAGTATTGTTTCATTGTGAGTTTCATTTGTATTTGCCAACAGTTGTTTCAGATGTTAAAATCGTTGAAAAAGTAAAAAAAAATGAATAGACCTCTATATACTTCCTTTATGCTTGCATTGCATAGTACAAAAATATAAGTAATTAACTCTTACAACCTTATCCTAAGTGCACTGTGGTCACTTACAATGAAAAATGATTCGTTTTAAAAGAAACTGCTTGCGTGTTTGAATCGGAAATAGGTTCGATAATTTTCCAGTCATCTACAGAATCTGGATGATCAGTTTCAGATGCTAGAACAACTATTTCATTGCTTTCCATTTTTGTATGAACAGGAAGTGTCATGTCTATATCTTTCTGTGGTTGGACACCATCAGTATCTATGCCCAATGCATTGGTTACAATTAGACACTTTTCTTCTTCTTTGTTTGTCTCCTCTGTTTCAATAACCTGGTTCAAAAACAAACATTCAGCTAATTATGAATAGAAACGTAAAGTTATATTTTATTGCAAACCAATCTCTGGAAGTTGTTACTAAACAGTTGTATACAACGTACTGTCAACTTCGAATTCAAAGGGTAATCACACAATAAATCTAATATTTCTGTGTCTTCTTGTGTGTTTTGCGTTTTAATTCATCCTCTCACCTGTTCGTTAATTATAAAATTAAGCTTATTCCATAAGTCATCATACCTTTTAATAAAAAATATCATATTGATGAATTGCTTCTGATGTGAGAGACTTAGATCCCCTTTAATTTATCAAGCTATTCCCAGATACCTAATATGAAGTCAATATTTCAATCCAGACAGCAAGTAAAGAGACACAGATTTCAAATGTTAATGCGTTTAATCTTAAAGTGTGAAAGACATAACTCGCTTACTCCTTAAAAATCAATGAATATAAGCAACAAGAGTTGTCAGAAGACAACATAGCTCGCCGGGGATTCCAGTAACCTCAATGCACAATAAATTCGAAAGTTATAGAAAGCTTTCTTCACAAGAAAGTCACATATCAAATATAAACCTCCTATCACTAAACAACTTTATTCTAGAAGCAAAGTTAAAGTTTTTTAAAAATTGCCCTCAGGGCAAGGTCAAGGTCAAAATGTCTACGAATATGGTACCATCAGAAAGCTCTCATCAAAAGAACGTCACATACCAAATATGAACACCCTACCACTAAACAACTTAATTCTAGAAGCAAAGTTAAAGTTTTTAAAAAATTGCCCTCAGGGCAAGATCAAGGTCAAAATGTCTACAAATATGGTACCACAAGAAAGCTCTCACCATAAGAAAGTTACATACAAAATATAAACACCCTACCACTAAAGGCCTACCTTCTAGAGGCAAGGTTAATTTTTTTTTTACAAATTGCCCTCATGGCAAGGTCAAGGTCAAAATGTCTATACGTATGGTACCAGAAGAAAGCTACCATCATAAGGAAGTTACATACCAAATATGAACACCCTACGACTAAAAGCCTACCTTCTAGAGGTAAGGTTAAAGTTTTTTGAAAATTGCCCTCACGGCAAGGTCAAGGTCAAAATGTCTACAAATATGGTACCACTAGAAAGTACTTATCATAAGGAAGTTACATACTAAATATAAACACCCTCCCGCTAAAAGCTTACCTTCTATAGGCAAGGTTTTAGTTTTTTAAAAATTGCCCTCAGGGCAAGGTCAAGGTAAAAATGTCTACAAGTATGGTACCAGAAGAAAGCTCTCATCATAAGGAAGTTACATATCAAATATGAACACCCTACCACTAAAAGCCTACTTCTAGAGGTAAGGTTAAAGTTTTTTGAAAATTGCCCTCGGGTCAAAGTCAAGGTCAAAAAGTCTACAAATATGGTACCACTAGAAAGTACTCATCATAAGGAAGTTACATACTAAATATAAACACCCTACCACTAAAAGCCTACCTTCTATAGGCAAGGTTAAAGTTTTTTTACAAATTGCCCTCAGGGCAAGATCAAGGTCAAAATGTCTACAAATATGGTACCACAAGAAAGCTCTCACCATAAGAAAGTTACACACAAAATATAAACACCCTACCACTAAAGGCCTACCTTCTAGAGGCAAGGTTAAATTTTTTTTTACAAATTGCCCTCATGGCAAGGTCAAGGTCAAAATGTCTATAAGTATGGTACCAGAAGAAAGCTACCATCATAAGGAAGTTACATACCAAATATGAACACCCTACCACTAAAAGCCTACTTCTAGAGGTAAAGTTAAAGTTTTTTGAAAAATGTCCTCAGGGCAAGGTCAAGGTCAAAATGTCTACAAATATGGTACCACTAGAAAGTACTCATCATAAGAAAGTTACATACTAAATATAGACACCCTACCACTAAAAGCCTACCTTCTATAGGCAAGGTTAAAGTTTTTTAAAAATTGCCCTCAGGTCAAGGTCAAGATCAAAATGTCTACAAGTATGGTACCAGAAGAAAGCTCTCATCATATGGAAGTTACATATCAAATATGAAAACCCTACCACTAAAAGCCTACCTTCTAGAATCAAGATTAAAGTTTTTTTAAAAAGCCCTCAGGGCAAGGTCAAGGTCAAAATGTCTACAAATATGGTACCAGAAGAAAGCTCTCATTATAAGGAAGTTATATACCAAATATGAACACCCTACCACTAAAAGCCTAACTTCTATAGGCAAGCTTAAAGTTTTTTTTTTAAAATTGTCCTCAGGGCAAGGGCAAGGTCAAGGTCAAAATGTCTATAAGTATAGTACCAGAAGAAAGCTCTCATCACAAGGAAGTCACATACCAAATATCAACATCCTAGCTATTCAGGTCTCAATTCTACAAGCCAGGTTAAAGTTTTGCTGACGCCGACGCCGGGGGTATGACAATAGCTCTCCGGACATTCGTCCCGGCGAGCTAAAAAGTACTTATCGAGTCAAATTTACATACTAAATATCAGGTCAAGATTGCAAGCCGTCTGGAAAACTGTTGTTTGCAGAATAAAGAAATGACGAGAAAAAAAGAGATAAATAACACTATATGACCCTAAATTTGATGCGGGGTAATAAAAGGGAACAGACAGCTTATAACCTTCTTTTTTACTACTTTTGGGTTATGGCTTTCCATATCTTTCGATTTTAATGCTGCTGAGAGAGTACTCCTTGAAACACTTGTACAGCATAACAAAATTTACAGTTTATTGTGAACCTTCGGTATTTCTTGTCTTTCTAAAAAGATATTTACCTTTAAAGTCAAATTAGAGTCTTGTGTAAAGGCATCTTGTGGTACATTTATTTCTGTGCCTGGTAAAACAACAGGATTAAGTGTACAAGCTTCCTTAGATATTCTAACTCTTTCTTTCCTTTCTACAGATGCTATAGTAAATGTTGAGTATTCACCATTTCTTGGTGAAATTGAGACAATAACAATTGTTTTCTGGAATGAAACAAGTATATGTAACATATAAAATAAATATTGTGTTTATGATGGCTAGAACGGCAGCTTGTTTTTTGTTCGTGGTGGAATAAATTGTTGAATGGTTGGAAAATAGGCTTTATTGAGGAATTGATAGATGATGTGACCTCGAGGATGTGACACTATTTTTTTTGCCCTTTTTGCGGCGTATTCAGTGATGCACATTATGTCTTTAATTTTATTCATATATAAATCAAAATAATCATTGAAAATATTGTTTATTGTGTATTGTTTATCTGTGGTATTTTTAACATTTCACATATTATGTATCCCATGCTTCAACAATCGCTTCATCGAACAGATATATGGGAAATATACAATTATATTTATGGCCGATTTCCCGGATGATTAACGTATTTCATTTGCAATTCTTCAATGAACATACCAATATTCCTCTAGTAACACCTATAAAACTCCTTCTAAACTCCTGTATTTTGTATTCTCGTCAAGCAATCAAGCTTCTTTAGAATTCTATTGTATACCAAGTTGTACTGCCTGAAGGGGTTTACCTTGATACTCCAGTGATGACAAATTGGTATACAATAGAATTCTATAGAAGCTTGATTGCTTGACGAGAAGACAAAGAACAGGAGTTTAGAAGGAGTTTTTTTAGGTGTTACTAAAGGAATATTGGTATGTTCATTGAAGAATTGCAAATAGAATACGTTAACCAGCCGAGAAATTCGCCATAATTCATTTCGAAAACATTGTTTTAAAACCACCCCTATGTGATAGTCGATAATAACTGTGCGATAATAAAGAAAAAAATCTGGCCATTCACAAAAGGCATGGACGGAAACAAAATTTAGAAGTATCATTGAATATACAATTATTCTTCGTATTAACCATATGACATTGATTTCTAGATATGGTCACTTTCAGGATCCACTTTTTTTCAATGTTTCTAAGTAGGGAGAAATGGACTTTCCATTATATTTTTAGCTCGCAAGTGATTTATGCTTACTTTGAATTATACGGTACGGGACAATTAGAGGAGCACGCAAAACCTTTAGTATTTTCTCTTCGTTTTATCTCAGGATTTCCGGACAGGTGTTAATTAGTATTTGAAGTGCAATATCAGAGTGGCTACTCTTTGGTATTTATATATATATTTTTGGCGAGATTTCTTGACGATGTCATTTTTATACAAAGTTTATTCCTCAGAGAATCCACAGAAAGAATAAATTGGAAAAAAATTAGATCGAATTTGAACTTTTATTGCGGGAAAACGTCAAAAAGGGCGGAAATAAAAATGTGCATTTGTTTGGACAGGGTTATTGGCAATCCGTATACCAATTTTGGTCGAAATCGAAAGATAGCCTTTTCTGGGATTCAGTTTGAAAGAGACACTAAAATGATTGCATTTGAAGACGTGAAATTTGTCAAGAAAGCTATGCATTTCTATTCAAGTTTTTACATAATGTTTTTATTTTGACCTTCACGGGTCGTGTTGAAGAGACTACCCATACACCTACCATAGTTTAAGTACATAGATCTTTTGTTGTAATTTGACGAGGATTGACGTTTGAAGTCAAATTAAGCTTTAAGAGAAACGTGATGATTTGAACTTGTTACACTTTTGTTAGCTTTTTATTTTTTGCAGCAATATACCTACCTATCACAATTGATTCGTTGACGTCAAGCATGCGGTGGTTTTTGAATAAAGTAAAACGGTGGTCCCACAAGCTGCTGAGTTAGGGATATTTTAAGCGGCCTCCCTTATGAAATTCTATGAAAGTCTCCATGACATCATTTAAAGGTATGAAGTGTCGGTGTCACAAGTGAAAATGAAAATTTCAGCTTTATCTCGTGTGTTAACAGATTTAAAATATATAACCGCATTTGACTTTAACGTGGATTGACTCACTGACAGCATGATGGGTGCCATATACGAAGCAGCACGTTTTTATGGAGCACCTAATGTGACTCTCGGATTTTATGATGTGTTCACGCTCTAATGGTCTTAGTTTTTATTGTTGTGTTTTAAATTTTGTGTGTTTTTTTTTTGTCTCATGTCTTTGTCTATTTCCTATTTTCCCGTTTTTTTTCAGGTCTCTGAGTTTTTGTAATCAACGCGTCCTTCGTCCCTTTAGTTTTCTACTGATGTTGCTACCAGAATATGTTCCACGTAATTCATTTTCTTTGGATAATCACACATCGCGTTCCCTCTTAAAAGCTATTGAGCGGCACGTCACCTTTGCACCTTCTTCTTATTCCAACCATAAGCGACACTAATAATTCAGCTATAAGAAATGGTTCAATTTTTATTACGAACTTCTAAATTTAATAAAGAGGGATCGATGGAAAAGGGCGGACAAATATTACCCATACAACCACGAGTATCCACCATCTGAGGATTTTTGATATTTGAAAGAGTGCTATATTTCAATTCTTTTCATATTAAGAATAAAACTGTTTTTTATCAAGCAATAAAGTAATCATTAACCTTTTTTTGCATAGGTTATCAATAATTACATGTACTTACTGAAATTAAGGTAATTTTAGTAAATTTTTACAAAATATAGTAATAACATAATTAATTAGATATCTCACAATCAAATAATCATTAAAAATACACCTGGTAATCATAAATAACTCCACCCTAGCCCCAAATAATAAAGTAAATAAGAAACCCGCGAAAAGTGTCAATGATATCTAAAACGGATAAAACGACTCCGGCAACAATATCTATTAACGGACACAGATGTCTACACGTACAATATTCTGACTTCAACGACCGAAATCTGTGTTTAACTGATAAATTTCTTCATCAGGGGTTTAGATATCACAAATTGATAAAAACATTCTCTAAATCTTATTATAAATACTTTGCCTTATTCAGAAAATTTAGTTCTACATGCAGGGTTCTTATACCATCCAAACGTCTATGGAAATATTATTTACAAAGCGCATAGATTCAAAAATTGTCCTTCCAAATTTATTAATCCGTTGAACAAACTTATTCATAAAGAATATAAATACGACATCGTTGTTAAATCTTTACTTCTGGTTTTTGTTCTCAAAGATATTGATCAGCTCCTAAATGCTTTACATCGTAAATAAATTAAAACTCTTTTTCATATTGGAAATATTTGGCATTGCGCAATATCATGTTCTTCTTTCATAATTCGTGATGTTGTCATATGAAACAACGGCAGTAG
>MJUU01029177.1:79389-98385 GCA_002080025.1 Modiolus philippinarum
TATCTTGTGGTGGGAAAAGCTATAAATGATTAAAGGCATACTCACGCTGCTCGTTTTCACTGCTCTCGTGCTCATTTCGCTGCTCGTGCTGCTCGCGTGCTCATCTCAGGAATTTGAGAGGACGAAAGGACCTTAAAGGGAGAGGAGGAAGAAAGAAAAGACATAACAATATTTTATTTATTTATTTATTTATTTTTTTTATTTTTTATTATTAATTTTTTATTATTTTAGTCCCAGTCCCCATTCCCTAACCTATGACTGCTTCATGACGGAGAAAATAAAATATGTATACTTTTAACTAGTTGATTATTTAATAAGTATCAGAAAGGAAACTCCCTTAGAGAAACAAAGAAGAAAATGGAAACACATATAGAGGCTTGGGGTTTATCGATATAGGCATTCTAAAGAGGTTAATTCTAAGAGAGTATGGCAAACAACATTAGGAACGGTAGACAACATACGGTTTCTTGTTAGGCAAAGACACATAGAATCATTTGGGGAGAGAACATACAAATCTAAGATAAATAAATATGAATAAGTACAATGGATGAAAAAAATATGTAACACAAAACGAAAACGAAGACGGGAGTAGGGAAAAAAGGGGTATAATTCGGTAATACAATGAAAAAACAGTACCAAGACTAGACGTAAAAGAAGTAGTGGAACAACATAAAAAAAGGGCTATAAGTACACAAGACACATCGATAATGGTAAGGATGGGAAGGACTCTACTCAAAACAACGTCCCCCAGCGTCCCACTACTCTCACACCATTTCGCTACGCTCACGGTGCTCTACGTTCAGGACGCTGGAAGACAGGGAAGAAATCAATGGTCACGCTCGACTGCAAATTCAGGAGCAAAAAATTGACTTTAACATAGACCTTATGGGCCCAATGAGGCCCGATTCACTACTCGGGATCGTCAACAAACATAAACTTAGCTGGCAAAGTATTCTTATAATCGCTGTCATCCACTGTCCGACAAAAAGACGGGAAAAGACGATCACAACATTCAAACAACCACGGGGCACTCATCGAGTCAATTGTAAGAAAACTTCGCATAATAGATTCATGAGATGTGGGCAAAATAAACAGGTGGTCAGAAAAACAATTTTAGATTGCAAAAATTAAAAAAGGCCAAAATATGAACGTGTGATAGCGTATCCATACGAGAGATTCTCTCAAGAACAAGTACACCATAACTGAAATGTTTATAGAGCATACATAAAGTTACTGGTCTCGATAAGTTGGACTTTTTTCTAGTTTGATTTTTACTGAGTTTTTTTTGTGTATTTATTTTTAGCCATTCACCACACATAGTGGAGTGTTTGGATCCAAGAAAACGAGTTTAACCCCAACGCAATTTTTGCGCCTGTCCCAAGTCAGGAATACGTTGGTCAATGGCTTGTCCTTGTCTTCTTATAAAATTTTAGTTTCTTGATATTCGGGTTATTGGATGTGGTTAATTTCCTTTGATTTATTCACTTTTGTACTTTTGGGGGAGGGGGGCATTTAGGGCTTGCTATATGGTTTGAGGTTCCTCACTATGTTGAAGACCGTACGGTGATCCCTAGATGCGTTAGTTTAGGTCGTTGGAGATGGGATGTTGTCTCCTTGACATTTACCCCATTTCCTTTCTTTTTTCTAATATAGAAAATAAAAGAGTTAAGAAAGGGCAAATGAATGTTTCAGCTCCTATTTTAACATATACATGTACATTGCCTCCAAAATAAAACCGTCACACATATCACGTACAATTGAATATGTATATAGCCCTCTTAACCTAAAACAAAATCCTGTTTTGGAAACAGACTTTTTTGGTAAAGTCAGCAAAATACAAAATCCATGATCTCAGTTTTAATCTGCATCAGCAAACTTTTGGTAGTTCCCTCTCCGGGATTCGTACCATCGCTGTTGTGACATTTATGGCAACACCGCCTGCACTACGTTCACCGCGCCAGACCACGCGGCTACCTGGGTTATCGGTAACCGGGTGATACCTCTCGTAGGTTCAAGGTTCTAGGGTTAGGACGCAATACATGATGTATAGGAGCTCAGTGCAGATTAGCTGTGTGTATAGCAGAGAGGATTCAGTGTCTTACATATATGGAAACATATTGTCTGGTAGCATATGTCTTCAGGTAATCCAGTATCAATGAAATGTACAATGACCATCGATTTTTGTCTCTCCGTCCTTAAAAATGGACAATCCATCACCAAGATTTTTTTGTTTTTTTCAACAAAATTATCGAAATTAGTTTTGTTTCGTCCTGGATTGCAGTGATGTTAATTTTCAGTTAAACATGGTCATTCTTGATTTACTTGAAAGATAATACCAAAACTTTCCATTATCCGAATGATGTGAAAAAGTTTAGATCGGGTAACTCTACGAGAATTTAGGCTTGTATGGGGTATTTAGGGATATGGATTACTTGAATTTTTCATTGCAAGGATACGGGTTATTAAATTTGTTTTAGGGACATGGATTATTTATGAAATACACAAAATTGTGGTAATATTTACGAAGAAGATGTCTATTTCAGTGATACTGAAGAACAGTTTTTGGACATTGATTATTCTAATGCACTAATGTTTGTAACGCCGATTTTGATTAGATATCGTCAGAATTTTGAGGGGGTAAAATCCACGGTTTACTGTCGGAACCAATAGCAAACGGTAATGGCGCAGACGCACACCAAACTTCCTGTGATTTAAAATCCGCTTTTAAACGTTTTTTCGGATTTGCGTTAGAATAGAGATAACCAAACTGTATTTTAGGATCTTCAGAATTAAATCTAAGATTTTGCTGTCGCAAACATCCGTTTTCCGGCTCCGCTAACGCGTCGCCGGAAAACTCAGTTTGCGACAGTAAAATCTACGATTTACCCCCTCAGATCCTAAAATACAGTATGGTTATCTCTTAATTTGCTTCAAATACTTTTGAGGATATTTTCGAAAATATTTTTAGGGATATGTTTTATTGATACATCCTGTATACGAGACCCAGGATTTCGTGAAGTACTGACAAAGTGAAACCCACATATATCCCGTTTTATTCACTTCTGACGACTCAGCAGTTGTAATAAATTTGAAATAATAAGCACTATCTGTGACTTCTTTTCCATTTTGACAAAACTGTCCGTTCAAACCTTCAGTCGTTTTTTTTTTGGATATATTAATGCAAGAATGATGGTTTTAATACATGTATTGACGTCAAGAAATAAACAACTGCTATAAGTGATTCTAACAAGGACGTAAAAGTTTGATCAGTTCTTTGAAAGCTTTGAATTATTTGAAGCAAGGCTTCAGGCAAATATATGTATGTTTTGAGATTCATTTTTGTAAATCGTGGTTGGCCATACAAAGCAATTGATTGGAAAAAATTAATCTGTGAAAATAAGTTAGTGCCAATATGAATACCTGTTCTTTACTAACGAAGAATTTTGCTTCAAAGGGGTCAAAATGCACATTTACCTGATTACTAGTCTCGTCATCAACTATATCATATTCCCCCTTTATCTTTCCGGCGCTCTTTCCGACCGGTATGAATTTCAATTTTCGACTAGGGCTTATATGATCATTAACTGTAATCAGCAACGAAACTTCCTTTTCTTTAAAGTTCCAAACCCTACATTCGTACATGTCACTGAAAAAATCCTCGTCTTTCTTTAAGTGACGTTCTATATTTGCATATTCTAACTGCATCTTATAACATTGGAAGACAAATGGTGATGAAACTGCACTCGTGTCGACTTCAACCTCTACTGAAGTACTGCAACACTGTCGGTTAGGTCTTACATAAAGTAGGTCCCTTTTTACCAACCTAAACAGACATGAAATAGGAAAAGCTGAAGTAATAAGTGTCCTCTTGATGGAAGCTTAATGTTAATTTTATTTTGATATGACAACACATCTACACAAGAGATAATTTAAAGACCTGACCATTTTCTGCGATAAACTTCGACCATTTTCTCAATAATGTGCCTCTCAGTTGTAAATATGCTTTTATTGAATTCATTCGATGAAAAATCAGAATAAAAGTAGCACGCAGACTTATTTTTTTCAAAGAAGATAATGAAATACTGGTATTCTTTTCTAATACTAGTAGACTATGTTCGACAGACTATGTTCAAAAGACTATGTTCAATTGACTATGTTCAATAGACTATGTTCTAAACTTGTGGTCATGTTTGTTGTCGAATTAGAACGAAATAAGTGATTTAAAAAACTCCTACATAATTCCTGTAAAAAGTTGTTCAGTTTGCTGTAATCATTTCAAATGTCATGACAAAAAAAAAAACTAAATGAGAAATTTTTGTAAAGAACTTTCCGTACATCCTTTTTGTAAAGTGGTAAAGTTGCTCTTCTAGTTTCAGAGGAGATGATATAAACTGAAAAGACGACAGACGACGGACGGCAAGTAACTGCAATGGATGTAACTGATCTTTTTGGAAAGGTGAGCTAAAAACAAAACCTCCTACGGCATTAATATTTACTTTTACAATGAAAGAGTTCAGTGTTAGGATGCAAATTTTCTTCCATATTTCAGTCAACAAGTATTACTTGAAAATACAATAGATGACAGCGTGTTAGTCAATTCTTCCAGATTTCACGTAAATACACAATCGCTGTTTATGCAAAAAAACACAAACAAACAAACAATTAAAAACAAGACAAAAACAAAAAAATTAAGTAAAACGTTGAACTTACCCGGTTTTGAATCCTGGTATGAAAGAACATTGTCTTTTAAATGTGTTTATTATTTGTTTTTCTTTATTTCCTATCGTCACTGAAGTAACCCATTCCTGCAATAGAAAAATAGCAAAGATGCACAATAAACAGTAAATTTTGTTATGCTGTACACTTGTTTGACGTAGTAACCTGTCATCAGCAGCATTAGGATCAAATAATATGGAAAGCCATAATCTAGATATAGTAAGACAAAAGTACTCATTTCCAAAAATATTGAAATAGGAGGACATCCCCTGAATGCCCTACAAGGAATGAAGCTTGAGTATTTTAAGGTGTTAGAATTTTGATAAACAGAAATCTTTTTATAAAATCCAAACACAAGATTACATAAATCAAAGTGCTCAGACAAGGCAAAAACGAGGACATCAGAGGACCATAGACCACACACACACACACACACACAAAATTACGAACACCACAAATACTACACCCAAAATTAAAGCACTAACAGTGTGAGCACTAAAAAAACAGATTGACCACAAGATAAAATTTTCATGTCAGACACGTCAGACTTTAGACTGGTAAGTACCTTCGGAGACTACTGGTCCACCATCAGAAGCATCGACACAGCGGCTTCAAAGCACAATAAATACCCAAGTTGCATAATAAACAGTAAATGTTATTAAACTGTACACGTGTTTCAAGGAGTATCGAGAATTATAAAAAATTGCCATAATTGCATATTCTTGTCCTGTTCTGTATACAGCCCCGTTAAGCTGTCAGTGGGTCAATTCAGGGTAAAGTCAAAATCTGAAAAGACGAAATCAACAAAGGCTGGAAATATCCCTGACTTCGGAGTTTCTGTGATAGTGCGTTTGCTATTTTCACAGTCACTTTATGAACTACAAGCTCTACAGTAACGATTCAATTGTGAAATATACATTCCCTACTCTAGTGTTGGTTATACTGCTGCTAAGAAAAAGCATTCAATGATTTTGGTTCCAATGTTAAAAATGTAGATCTTAACCAAGAGACATACAAAAAATTCATAAGCTATCTATTAAGGAGTTTTTTCCAAACACCTTTGAGTCTGCATATTCTTTCTCTCTTTCTGCTTGTTACTCGACTTTGAAATACAAGCTGAAATTTGTGGTTTTGTCCTGTCTTTTTTGCACAAGCCGAATGTATAGCATCCCTACTTCATATATGATCCTTTTATAGATTCAATTATACCTCCGCTTTTGAAAAAAACGGGGTATATAGTGTTCATTGTCCGTTGGTCCGACCTTTATATCTGGAATTCCTCTTTAAACTACTGAACAAAATTTGTTGGAAATTCAGGGAACCTTTATCACATGAGGATACAGTGCACTACTATTTCAGATTTTGATCTGAACAATTTTTGTTTCCTATAGCCATACATTAATCTAGCCAAACGCTGTCACTGAGGTGATATTAGTATGCCACCAGCGACTCATCCCAAACCAATGAATGGAACTCCCTGAAACTTTCAGGGAATCTTTATCACAAGATGCAATAGTGCTCCTCCTATGATAGATTTTGATCTGAACAATTGTTGGGTTCCCATAGCCAGAAATTGTTCTTAGGGAGGTACTGGTGTGCGATCCGCAACTCTTCCTACATAAATGAATGGAATTCAATGCATCTCCTATTTAAGTAAGTGAGAACCGAACAGTCAGTCAAAGAACGAACAATCCACGGACAAAAACAACATCGGAAACACTAAGAAACAAGGACACAACTTGAGTACGGGACAAAAAAGATAAACGAAGACACACCTACAGATGAATAACACGGACCCAATTAAACCATGGGTGAGATCAGGTGTACCGGTAGAGTAAGCATGTCCTGCTTCTTATAAGACACCCGCCGTGTTGAACATGTCAACTCCGGTAGTAAAGTCAAATTCGATAGAGTAAAACAAACTTAGTTGTAGAGGGAAAGATCTGTTGTCATCTGGGAAACAGATATCCCGTAACGATCGACAAGATCGTGATGTCGGCCGTAAAACTTCTGAAGTGATGACTTTAAGTTTCTGGTAACGTACCCTTGTTTAAGTAGTCTATTTGTAAGCAACTGGGCTCTATCAAGGAAGTCGCTGTATCGACCACAAGCCCTTGAATAGCGAATGAGTTGTGAGATGTAAACTCCATATGCTGGTGCTTTTGGAATGTTGCCACAAAGAAAAGGGAAGTTTACTATTGGAAAAGTGAAGTCATCGCGTTTGTCATACAACCTAGTATGTAATGTACCTCTGTTGTCAATTTCAAGATGAAGGTCAAGGAACGAGACCGATGTTGAAGTATCTGTAGTATCCTTAATTTCAAGCTCTTTTGGATAAATGAGATGAAGAAAACCACCAAAGCGAGGGTTGTTTAGTGATAAAATATCATCGATATAACGGAAGCTGTAATTAAAGGACTGGGCCAGATTTTTGTCTTTATTTTGAAGAAGCCCTTCAATGAATTCTGCCTCATAAGAGTGGGGAAACAGATCGGCTAAAAGAGGTGCACAGTTTGTGCCTATTGGAATTCCAATGGTCTGTTGAAAAACAAATCCTCCAAACTGGAAAAATATATTGTCAATCAGAAACTCTACCATTTAAATCACTTCTTCCTCCGTGTATTTTTTCTGTGATTCTGAGTCGTATTTCACAAAGTATTCTTGTTCTCGGTCTATGACAATGTACTTATATCTTCGTTCGCCGTTCTTACAGGAGAAACATCTATGAATTATGTCTTTCAGTCGAGATTTCAGTTGTTCATGAGGAATGGTAGTATAAGTGTCAAAAGTTTTAATGCTGTTACAATGCGATAATGATCTTGATTTTAGGATGTCAAGCAGATCTTTAGAGTTTTTTAATATCCACATTTCATTTACACCACTTCTTGAAAAGCTGGTATCACAGTATTTATAGAGGCCCTCTTTTACGGCTGTCAAGATGGAGGTTAAAAGCTTAGAAAGAGGTTTTGTGGAACAGTTTGCAGATCCAGCGATGTACCGTTGTTTGTATGGGCATTTGTGTAATTTTGGTACCCAGTATAAGGAAGGGAGGTCGGTGTCTTCCTCTTTGGTTGAAATCCCAAAGGAAAGCAAAACAGATTTATGGTTCTGTAATATCTCCTCCTTAGACAGAGTAGTAGCTGTGTAGGTTGGATTGCCCTGGGAGTTACCAATCCCTAGTTCTTCCTTTAAACATTCGATGTAATGATTTTTACATATGAAAATGATGTTATTATCTGCTGGAACAACAACATATTTGTCATGAATCTGGCAACATCGGCATTTTGGAAAATGGATGATTTAGCCAACTTTTGGTTTTTCTCATGGCCATGCATTGTCATTAAAGGGGCTACTTGAATGCCATCTGCAACTAATCCTAAACAATTCTTTATCACATGATGCCATAGTGCATCTCCTATTTCAGATTTTGATATGACCAGTTTTATGGGGTTTACCGTAGCCATATACGGACAAAGCGATGCATTGTTAGTTGGTTATTGGTATGCCATCCGCAACTCATCCTAGACCAATGAATGGAATTTGATGAAATGTGCAATATTGCATCATCACATGATGTAATAATGCACATCCTAATTTAGATTTTGATCTGACCAATTTTGGAGGTTCCCATAGTCATACATGGACTTGGCCATGCATTGCCATTGGGGTATGATTTGTATGCAATCCGTAACTCCTTCAAGCCAATAAAGGGAAATTGATGAAACTTTCAGAGAATCTTCATCACATGATCCCATAGTGCACATTATATTTGGGATTTTGATCTGACGAGTTTGGGGGTTTCCCAGAGCCATACATTATAATAAGGGGTACTGGTATGCCGCTCACAACTTCTCCCTTCCTTGTTTTGTCTTTATTTTTCTCTGTTACCGCTTTTTCCATGTCTCTGGACCTTGATTAACACTTCCCTTGTACATTCGGTATTCTGCTGCCGTTGTTTCTAGACCAGTGAATGAAATTTGAAGAAACGTTCAGAAGAACTTTATCCCATGATGCCATAGTTCATCTCTTATTTCAGATTTCGATCCGACCAACTTTGGGATTTCCCATAACTATACATGGCCTTAGCCATGCATTGTCATATTTTAGGGTACTTTATGCCATCTGCAATTCATTCATACCGTCCATGTATCTTATGGGGGGGGAATCATTTGGCGAGCTATGCTCACAGTATTTCTAGGTTTTACTTATCATTAAGCATTATGTAACTGGGTCTAGTACATATTTCCCATTTCAAACTAAATTTGGTATAAAAAGTTACATATTTACAACTAACCCATTCTTTCACACCAGGTATTCCCTCCAGTTTGAGCAGGATGTCCACCATACGTGGGGATCTGTCATGTATTGCCATACCTAATGCAGTAAATCCGTGCTGATAAAAATATAAAAACAAACAATGGCTAATGTATAAATAACAAATAAATAATTCGGTTTTAGCCATATTTATAAACATGCTACATTCAATGCATATGACATGTATTGTAATTTGTTCCCTTTCAGCTTTTACACATTTTCATTCATTATTTCAGTAACTTCGGTATTTAGTTATTCAAACAAGATGAAAATTATTTACAGTGAACTTCGATGGCTCGAACTGCAATAACTCGAATATCATGGATGTCTCGAGCCCCTTTACAAAAAAGAATTTAGTATATACAAAAATAAGTAATTATGATCCCCGTAAATATCGCTCCATAACATAGTTCGACTTCGATATTGTGAACATCCCTCTAACTCTAAATGTTTTTATCGGTCCCTTGGGTCTTCGAGCCATTAAAGTTCAACTGTATAACATTACCTTATTCTCAACCTGCAACTTGCTACCAAAAGCCACTAATAAAACTGTGATTATTTCATTTTCAGTTTGTGTTGCCAGATGAAGTGGTGTGTCATTGTCCTGTGAAGGTATGAAAATTAGTGGGAATTAGACAATATGTATTATCGATATCTCATAATGTTTATCATAATTGTTGATGCAACCATTTATCATATAAACATGATAATATATATCATATATCATATATGGCTGGGTTGGTCTTGGGTAGTATATGACAATCCGCCATATGGCTTTATCAGTTACCTTAGTTTCAAGGTATAGTTTTTTCTGACTAGGTCAGTTTCTCATTGATTGTAGGTCAGTGATACTTGGTATATAGGTTGGTCTTATGTAGTACATGACAATCTGCTATATGGCTTTTGTCTGTGAGCTCAGTTTCAAGGTCTATTAAGTTTTTCAGTACCTTTTTGGTTTGTCAATGATATTTGATATGTTGTTTGGTCTTGAGTAACACATGAAAGTCTGTGATGTGACTTATAGAATAAAAAGATACACCTACAATAGCCGAAATACAGTCACATGCCACAATGTTCCAAGGAACTGCACAAGAAAAAAAACAATAAAAACAAAAGACAAACGCAAACAACGATAGGGAGAGCCAGACTTAGTAGCGGCACTACCAAAAGACAGCGGTACGGTTAAGCCTGTTTATGGGTATACAACACTCCCCTTTCTCTATCCCGTTTCCCTTTAGCATAATAAACATATGAATAAACCCAATACAGGTAGAATGCTAACTCCATGACCACAATCTTGAAAAGGAAAAGGGGACAAAACGTAATTTTGAAAGATGGGTCCAGGAGTGCTCGCCGCTAAACTGCCGGCTAGCTCAAGGAGCAAACTCTGCTGGTAAAACACTATCGCACCACGAAAGAAAAATCAAACTCAAAACTCCCAGATGGGTTTGGTGAAAAATCATCCTGTATTTCAGTAGACATCGGCAGCATCAGTGAGAGGCCAGTATGCGTGTTTAAACCATCAGGTCATTGGATATTAATGCCAATTTAACGGACACGTTCAGAATAACCTATCGATATCCCCTATTGCGTAAAGAATGTAAGTTAGGACCCAGTTTTTCTGGATTGAAAATCAGTTTCTGGCATTTTTAACAACATTTCCGTAAAATCGAGGACGAGAAATGCCCTTAGTGATAAGCTGTTTGCAAGTGACATTAATTTTTTATATCAAATGTTCCTATACAAAAAATACCGATGTTGCATAAAAAACTGTAAATTTCGTTATGCTGTACACGTGTTTCAAGGAGTTACCTCTCATCAGCAGTATTAAAATCAAATAGTATCTGGGACTAATATATTGTCAATATATTAGTCCCAGATAGTATGGAAAGCCATAATCCAAAAGTTGTCACAAAAGAAGTACTCATTACCAAAAGAATTTGAATTGATTTAACAATTTATGAAATTTGTAACCATGCTGCAAAAGTTTGCAAGTGAAAGGAAGTCATAAGTCATAAGTCATCAAGAGTAGAACAAACGTGTGCGAATCGTACCAGTTGAGAAATATAAACTCCGTAGGATGGGCTAGAGGAACGTCGCCGTCAAGAAAAGGGAAATTAGTAATACTGAGATCAAAATCATCCTTTTTATCGTAAATTTTAGTTTTTATTTTACCAGAGTCAACGATGATAGTAAGATCTAGAAAATGGCAATATTTTGAATTATTGTTAGCTTCACTAAGTTTCAGTTTTTGTGGGTAAATGATGTCGACACAATCTAAAAACCGGGGGTTGTCAATAGTAAGGATGTCGTCAATATACCTTCTGTTATCATTGAAAATAGAAATAAGTTGATCACTATTTTGTATTGTTCCATTTTGTAGTTTTTTCATGAAGTCACGTTCGTAACAGAAAAGAAAAAGATATGCAATGAAAGGTGCACAATTTGCACCCATGTGAATACCAATGACCTCTTGATAAACAATGTTGCCAAAACGAACAAAAATGTTGTCAAGCAAAAGATCAATTGCTTTAATCGTATCATCACATGTCCAGGAGCAATGATTGTTGTAAGTAATATTAGAAAAGAATCCTTGCTTTTTTGATACAACAAATAAATGCAGACCAGAAAATTTAAAAGACCATATAACCAGTTGTCCCAATTAAGATTTAATTAAATTATGTGGCAGCGTTGTATAAAGTGTAGAAAAAACATAACTGTCGATAGATGAAACTGGTTTTTGTATTGATTATAATTTATCTTAAACTTCAATAGAAATTTTTACACTCCAAATGTAATTGACACAAGAG
Source organism: Modiolus philippinarum (assembly GCA_002080025.1). Lineage (NCBI taxonomy): Eukaryota > Metazoa > Mollusca > Bivalvia > Mytilida > Modiolidae > Modiolus > Modiolus philippinarum. The sequence continues at coordinate 91,230 of MJUU01029177.1, forward strand.
TTTTGATAAGTTTTTTCCCAATATTTATTAAAAAGAAATTGCACTGGTTGAATGGATGGACAAGTTAGTAGTAGCACAGTTGTTCGATGCCGAAATAAAACGTTGCTTGTAGGGATTTTTGTGAAGCTAAGGAATCCAGTACATTGAAGGCAAGGTGTTATCTTAAAGTGGAACTTTGAGCATTTGTGTATCCTTGTAATGTTGTTTGGTGAGCGTTTGTTCGTCACAATTGATGCGTTTGAAAGTATAAGACTTGGCCAATTCGTTTTGTTGGACATCGATATAGTATTTCTTTCAAATGATAGCAACGTTGTTGGAAGCTTTGTCAACAAGTACAAACACATATTTTTTGCTAAGATATCTCAATTTTGACTTAATTCTGTTAGCAGACAGCTTAGGATACAAAACAACGGCAGTAGAATACCGAAGGAACAAGGGAAGCGAAGACTACAAAAATCGAAATCCGAAAACACGGCAAAAACGGCAACAGAGAAAAACAAAGACAAAACAAGGACGTGAGACGGCTACAAGCACGGAAATAAAAAGATGACATTAAAAACTAAGGCACTCATAGTGTGAACTCCCATGAAAACCGGGAGTGACATCAGGTGCCCCGGAAGGGTAAGCCTGTCCTGCTCCGCTAGGTGATGTGGCTCATCATACTTATCTTTATAAAATTTAATTCTGTTGGTGACTTTGGTAATAATTTTATCTTTGAACAAATTAAGTGCGTGTTAGTCTGCACTTTCATGTTTGTACCATTTTATGTCTGAGACCTCAATTTCAACGTCTAGTGAGTATGTTTGGTTTATAATTACTATTTATGGTAGGTCAATGATATTTGGTATGTAGGTTGGTCTTGTGTAGTACATGGCAACATGATATATGGCTTTTGACCTTGACCTCAGTTTCATGGTCTAGTGAGCATGTCTGCTTTATTAGTGGTAGGTTAATGATATTTGGTATGTGGGTTGGTCTCGGGTAGTATATAACTGTCTGCTTTATGGCTTTTATCAGAGACTCAAATTTCACAGTCCAGTAAGCATGATAAATTTTTCTGATTAGGTCAGTCTAATTTTCACATCAAGTGGCCAAGCAGGCCCGGACGGGGCAAGATCTGCGTTTGTTTATTGACGTTTTCATAATGAGTACGGGGTGTATTTTATTACAGAGTACGGGGTGAATTTGCATCAAAGAGATGCACATAAACCAAATATTAAGTGTTTTTACTTATTATTGTGTCATAAGTTTAAGATTTTTTGCTCAGTTTATTGTGATATTACTGTAATGTAGATTTCTTAACATTTAAAATAGGTTTAAACGCATTGGAACAAGTAAAAAAAATATCCACCTTATCCATGCTGTTTACATTTGCACCACGTTCTAACAACTTGGTAACCACTTCCACTGACCCTATAGTAACGGCATAGTGTAGGCATGTCCTTCCTGTGTCCTAAAAATGAAATAATTAATCAAAGTTTAATGAATGCAAATGAGAATATAAATGTTTTACATCTCAACAAACATTCCAAATATTTTAAAATAAAACATTTTAACTAAGAATATACAGTAAAAAAATAATAAAATATTGGTGGTTGCGTATTAAACAAACTTCTCACTATTCACTATATTATCTTTCACATGAATATTTCTTGTAAATTAAATATTTGGAATCCAATCTTTTGACAAAATTAACATTATTATGTTAGATAACTAAATCCACTCTGTACTTAAAGTACACAAGACAACAGGGCTGGTATAGATTGTTGGGAAATTACAATAATGTACATGTAAGAACATGATAATCCCTTCATCCAGATTAAGTTTACGAGTTTATCATGTTCAAACAAACTAAGAATATGATTCAAATACATTTAATCTTAATCAGTACTTGATTAGCATAATTAGGATGCATTTCAATTGGGCGGATTTGTAAAATGCCAGTATTTTCAATTGGGTGGATTTTTTAAAATGCCAGTACTTTCAATTGGGCGTTTCTTAGTTTTGCAATTGGGCGGAAAGGTTTTAGAAGTAAAATAAAAATTGATATAAAGTAGATTGGTTGACATGACGCAAAACAGGTTCATTATAGTTGTGGAATGCACATTTCAAGTCCGAATAGACATGTATATAAGCAGTATCTCACAATGTTTTACTTTGAGATATTATTTGAAAGGTAATGCTTATGACTTAGTCTGTTGTGAAAGACATTGTAAGAAACAGTGCTCATTTCAGTCTGCTTTTAAAACGGTTCTTGGGTGTAATTTGATGTGTATTTTAGAACGGTATCTTTTATCAAATACGTGTCATAATAAAATTGCGTAGTGTCACATGAAGTAAAGATGTGTCATTATAATTTTGTTTCTTAGAGCAAGGATTTGTATAGTTAATACAAAACCTTGCTTAGAGTTTTCTATGGAACACCCATAACTGCCCTCTTCGTTTGATAATTTTGAACCTCAATGTTGAAGAAAAACACTTAAAACGGCGATAATATTAAATCAATGAACTGGGAAAAAAATCACATGAAATTCGGCATTGATTGCTACAGTTCTGCCTTGATAAGTGCATTTGGTTTTATCCACCTAATTGAAAAAAGTAAAATCTGCCAACTAACAAATTATTTTCTGGCCAATTGAAAACCTTTTTCCGCCCAATTGAAAAACAAATCCGCCCAATTGCAAAACTGCCAATAATTAACATTTAGTCGTACATGTTTACCAAACTGTTAAATAATTAAATGAACAAAGTAAAAAATCTGTGGCAGGCCACATTTAAAAATGAAAAATTCACCAAATGTACAAATTAAAAAAAAACAACTAAAAATATCACAAAGGAACAGAAAAAAGAGTGCCCAAAGTTTCGGCCAGTGCGGCCTTCTTCTAAGGGCATCCAGGCAGGAAATCGAAAAAAAAAATCCAATGGATACCAGAGAAAACTACCAACTGACGTGTAACAGAATTTACCAGTAAAATCACGTTTAATCCTGAACATTGTCAAAAACAAAATGAAAACAAGTTGCAGATCCAAACGTTCTTGACAGCTTAGTAGCATAGATGGTATGCCAGGACCAACGAGACACGGTCGTCAGTATTTCTCACCCTCTTCTCCATAGCCTCAGATCTGTTCACTCGGGAAACTGAAATCATGAATCGATCCAAAACTTTGTTGGGGTAGCCTCTCTTAACAAGAAGGATTTCATTCTGTTACTTAAGTCCTGAAATCCTGCTCGTCATTACAAATACGACAAAGTCGCACGAATTATGACTTTGGAATGGCATCTTTGTATGACTTAGGATAACATGACCCATAATTTAACAGTGTACGTCTGTCGGTTTATTGAACCCTAAAGTGGAAATTTGCCCATACTATGGTACAATTAATGTCGAGAAAAGAGAGGCTATCTTAGGCAATATTAAACGTGTATTTGATGGTCGGATGGTACGAGGAAACAAAGTAAACTAGAAGTGGGAGCAGTCGCAAACGACAGCTAATCCCCTCGCCCGCTGTCAAGAAATAATAACACTAACATAATCTAAAGATGTATGAATGTCGAAGGTACATCCACTGAACAGTAAGATCATTGATGTGCAACTTGTAGTAGCTCAGATATAAACATTAGTGGAAACTTTAACCAAAGTCAGTCAAGTGTAAAATGTAGGTCAAAGTGATCCAATTATCATCTGAGGCTGCAAGACCCTTGGAAGATGCATCCACTGACCACAGATGATAGATGTGACACATAGGGCATCTCATACATGAACATTAACACAAACTTTAACCTGAGTCATTGAAGCATAAATGTAGGTCAGGGTGACCCAATTATCATCTGAAGCAGCATCACTCTCCAAGATGCATCCACTGACCATAGATGATTGATGTGCAACATGTAGTTTCTCAGATATGAACCTTAACACGAACCTTATCCTGAGTCATTGAAGCATTACATTTAGGTCAGAATGACCTTTTTATCATCTGAAGCAGCATCACTCTCCAAGACGTATCCAATGACGAAAGATGATTGATGTGCCACACATAGTATCTCAGATATGAACCTGAACACAAACTTTAAACTGAGTCATTGAAGCGTAACCTGTAGGCCAGAGTGACCCAATTATCATCTGAAGCAGCTTCACTCTCCAAGATGCATCCACTGACCAATGATGATTGATGTGCCACACATAGTTTCTCAGATATGAACCTTAACGCAAACTTTAACCTGAGTCATTGAAGCGTAAAATGTAGGTCAGAGTGACCCAATTATCATCAGAAGCAACATCACTCTCCAAGATGCATCCACTGACCAAAGATGATTGATATGCCACATGTAGTTTCTCAGATATGAACCTTAACACAAACTTTAACCTGAATCATTGAAGCGTAAAACGTAGGTAAGAGTGACCCAATTATCATCTGAAGCAGCATCACTCTCCAAGACACATCCACTGACCAAAAATAATTGATGTGCCACATGTAGTTTCTCAGATATGAACCTTAATACAAACTTTAACCTGAGTCATTGAAGCATGAAATGTAGGTCAGAGTGGCCAAATTGTCATCTGAAGCAGCATCACTCTCCAAGACGTATCCACTGACCAAAGATGATTGATGTGCCACATTGCCACATGTAGTTTCTCAGATATGAACCTTAACGCAAACTTTAACCTGAGGTGGGACGAACGGACGGACACTCGGACGGACGGACGGGCGAGATGCTATATCCCCATCCCCAACTCCGTTGGGCGAGGGGATAATGAAAGATTTAAGTTCTCTTCACTGTCAGAGGACACCCTTTATAAAGTTCTTGAGAACGATAGCCAACAAATAAACAGGCAAAGCTAGGACCCATTCAGTAATTAGACCTAATAACAAGATTTGACAACTTACCCAAACAATAAGAAATATAGGTACGTGCATACATGCATGGATTACTTGATTCACAATAAATGGGTTATAAACGTTTGGATGTTTGTGATATTCAGTTGCGGTTACGATGTTTCAAATATATTCAAATTATTGGAATTATTGTGAGATGTAAATGGATTCATAAGCTAGAATACTATTATGCTAAAAGTTATTTCTTTTATTTTAAACAGTATGAAAAAGAAAAACTCAAGAAAATTTGAAGGACATTTTTTTCTTGTGAATGTATAATAAGAGTAAGAAGTATGGATTGTTAAAATATTTGAAATGGGTCATATCATGATTTTGAACTATCTTTGAGGAACATCAGCGGATTATCCCATTGAACAAAGTTAGTTGTATTAACAATATGACAAAGTGTTCTGGACCAATGAAACGGGAGTAATTCACGACTTTTATCCATGAAGAATCCTAAGATTTCTTAATCTTACTAAAGGATTATCCATGCATGCTTTAAACAATGCATTAATTACGGCATGAATCAATTTGCGCCAAAAGTGTATTTTCATAGATAGAAACTGCGCCACAATTTTGATTTTGGTAGGTATAAATTGTGCCAGTAAATTTTTTTGGTAGGTATAAATTGTGCCAGTAAACAGAATCTAATTGTGCCACCCTTATCTGTATACCTTTCAGGTTCCATCTCGGTCAAGCTTGATGGAGAAATATCCAAGCCAAGATTGCTTTGTTGAAGATTTGATGCCCGACATGCCTTCCGACGCTAGAGTAGAAAAGTCTTCTGACTACGTGCTTTCTAGCCACATTGATGATAACGCGATGTTTCCATCGTCTGTTTCTTCTGTAACTCCATCCCTCGCTAGACGAGCATACAATGGACTTGAGGCCTTTTAGTTTCATTGCAATTACAATGAGCAATTTTATTCCCCCATCCGGCAATGTTCTTTTTTCTCTATGCTATAACTAAGATACAGGCCATCACGTACATCAAAATTAGAAGCACTTAGAAAGCGTCATGAAATACGGCGAAATTACAAGGAAAGACTATGTGAGCGCTCTTAGTTATAGACATGAGCCCTGGCCTTTTATCTAAATCTGCCTTTGCCTCTGAGTTTTACTTGAGTATTATTGATTTACCGAGTCGTCAATTTTAGATGTATAGATACTCTACCTATAGTATTTACTATCAAAATGACTTGAACTCGGCAGTGTACGAAATATGTATGCTGGCCACCAAAAGCCCGGATAAAAAAGATATTTGCATAAAGTCATCTTACTTGTAGTAACCTGTTGTTACTAAGTAACATTTTTCATTGGCGCAATTTCTATTTAGGGTGGTCCAAAATAAGCGGCGCAATTCGAGTAGTGGCGCAATTAGAATCATTTTTGGCGCAAATCGAGTTCACCACTAATTACAACGCATGACGGATACCTAGAGGAAAAAATCCAAACTCAGTAAAAATTCAATAGACCATTCAAAATCTTAAATAATATAACCTTTCCACACATTTAATAACATTCCATTTTTTTATCCATCCACATATATTTTCGAATAAAACAAACTTTGTCCGGCAGATTTTCTTTTGTATAATGTTGAAAATAAACACAATATAACTTTACTAAAACTATCCAAGATTCAGATTCTCTTTAAATCTATAAATATTTCAAATAAAACTATTCCTAATATACATCTATGTAGACAGATACAAAAATCCAAATAAATCCAAGTTTTATTGCAGTATCCAGTATTGCAAATCAAATAATTTGAATTCATATACACACTCGCCTTGGACACAATATAATGACATTTCATGTGTCATTTATGATGAAAAATAAAACTCAATGCAGAATCTTTTCCCTGTTTTTTTCTGACAGTGTGGACATTTCTTGAAACAAAACTACCATTTTTAGTACTTGGCTGCATTATTTTTTTTATAATATCTTGGTTAAAACATGAATCATTTGCTAAAATTGAAATATCACCCCTTATAAGGAAAACTCTTAATTCTAGTCTAATTAAATATCTAAACCACATCTTTTTACAGCTATTTGATAGAGGGCATATTTAGATATAACTAGAAAAAAAAATTCAATTTGGTCTATTTTTGAAGAAATTATTGCAAAAATTGTATGACAGATGCTGATTTTTCCCACTTTCAGACACTTTCAAATTAGACATGAGGCTGAAAACAAGCTAATCAAAGCTTAAAGTAACATAAATTTAAAATTGAAGCATGGATGCAAGTAAATACAAAAAAGTTCACAAATATATTCA
>MJUU01029178.1:4959-15330 GCA_002080025.1 Modiolus philippinarum
GACCAAGAGTCTCCATGGAAGCTGATCGTGAATCAAACATTTGACAAACTCGAACCAGAATACACCAAGAAAGTAGAAGAGTTGATTGAGGAAGGACACGACTCCGAAAAGGTTCGTTTAGCTGCATATGAAGACATGAATAAACTTTTTAGAGACCATATGAGAAAACAATACCTGGAAACGGTGTTCTGGATGCAGGATTTCAACAAAGATCCAATTCACAAAAAGATCAGAGATACGGCCAAACGTTTAAGAGATGAAGAAGACTACGACACCAGGGAATCTTGGCAATATGCAGTGAAGAAAAGAAAATATCTGTTAGATGACGTATTGGACATTTTCGAACCACCACCAATCGAAGACAGCAACGACTCGATGTAAAGTCACAGAAGAAAAGGGGGGATGGGGTAATGCGGCCTATCCTTTAAGATAGCCAGTCACAAGCCTGGATAAACGCAGAGTGCCCCTTTGGAATATATACTAGATTTCACCAAATGACCCCTTTGTCAAAATTTCGGACCCCTTGTAGCACCCCAAATATTAGAGATAGGGCTTTATAAATGTCACTATTCGATTTAGAAGCATAAAGTTACCCCGAATACATATATAACATGTCTTTAAAACTTGACTTAGGAAAAATTGCATTTTGGACCTTTTCCGAAATTTTGGACTCTCATTACACCCCAAATATTAAAGATAGGGCTTTATACATGTCACCAATCGATTTAGATGGTCAAAGTTACCCTGAATACATATATAGCATTGCTATAGTACTTTACAAACAAAAAATCGTATTTTCGCCATTCCCGAATTTCGGGTACCCCTATCTTCCAAACGGTAAGAGGTAGAACCTTGAAACCTTCACCAATCGCTGTAACAGCTTGAAATTACCCCGGATTGATATATACATTGTACGGGAAACGAACGATAACTCTGTGCGGTGTGAAAAGTGACAAATTCGCTGTTTAAAGGCATGCTCACACTGCTCGTTTTCACTGCTCGTACTGCTCGCGTGCTCATCTCGGGAATTTGAGAGGAGGATTGGGCCTTAAAGGGAGAGGAGGAGTGAAAAAAGACAATAGTAACATTATTTTTTCTTTATTTTTTTTCTTTTTTAAGGAACCTCCCAGTCCCCATTCCCTAACTCATGACTGCTTCATGACGGGGAAAATAAAATATGTCAATTAGTGTATTATTTATCATTGCAACAAGTAAAAACATGTATTGAAAACAGAAAATGGAAACACATATAGAGGCTTGGGTTTTATCGATATAGGCATTCTAAAGAGGTTAATTCTAAAGAAGTATAAAGTAACGGTTGGCAAGAATAGACTAATAGAGCCAGATGAGGAACTGAGAAAATACAAAACTAAGATAAGTACAATGGAGAACACAACACAGGACGGACACACAGAAAAAAATAAGAAGAGGGAGATTATTTGGGGAAAAAAACAATAGAAAAAAGTACAATGAAACAGACGTCTTAAAAAGTAATGGTACAATACAAAACAAGACAATAAGTACATAAAAACTAAATAAGTTATGGAATGGGTAGGGCGGTACTGACAACAACATCCCCCGCGTCCCACTACTCTCACACAGCTAAACTACGTTTGCGGTGCTCTACGTTCAGGACGCTGGAAGACAGGGAAGAAATCAATGGTCACGCTCGACTGCAAATTCAAGAGCAAAAAATTGACTTTAACATAGACCTTATGGGCCCAAAGAGGCCCGATTCACTACTAACGTCAAACCATGGTGTTTAATTTCCATTCACACGAACCGTGCTTTCCGTGTTGTCATATAAAGACTGTATGGATTTTAAAAAAATTCCATGTATTCCAAGACGTTTGAGTTTTGTCATATAAAGACTGTATGGATGTTAAAAAAATTCCATGTATTCCAAGACGTTTGAGCTTATACCATAGCATGTGTCTGTCAACTTTATCGAACGCTTTTTTGAATATCTATAAAGCACACAAATGTGGACTTTCGTGCAATTATTAAGGGAAAATATGTGATCTTCACAGCTTCGTTGTTTTCTAAAACCATTTTGCTCTTCGCATAATATATCGTTTCCTCCAGAAAATCACCGAGTCTTGTGTTCAAAATGTAACAATATATCTTTGATGGCACTGAGATCAATTTTATTCCTCGGTAATTTATAGGGTTTCGTTCATCATCTGCACCAGGTTTTAGTATAGGGTGAATAATACCTTGTTTCCATTGTTGTGGAACCTTACCTAACTCAAAGCATCCACAGCAAATTTTGTGGAGCAGGTCTACAGCTGTTTCATTTTTCAATACTTCTGTAGGAATGTCATCAATACCGCATGCTTTCCGTATCTTCGCTGCATTTACTGCTTTCACTATTTCTTCTCTGGTAATTGGCTGATTTAGTACAAGAGCTCGTTGTTTTTCAAATTCACTAGCTTCTGTGTTGTTCATGTCATTGCTTTTATCACTAGTCTGTTCGTTATACAGTTTTTGAAAATCATATTGCAATTTTTTAAGAACAGAATTATGATCGTTTTTCACATGTCCATTTTTATCTATTATGGACATTGGTATAGATTTCTTTCTTTCATTAAACATACCTATTTTACCAATTGATTTCTTGTATTTGACGAGTGCAGTTGGTTTTCTTAATTGTACAGTTCCTGTTGCTGGTACTGTCGTGTATCTTGTCGAATAATTTTCTCTCCGTACAATACTTTTCTTTTAATTGTCTTTTACGATTGTTATAACCTCCTCTAAACTTTAGCCAGTTGTTTTCAGCTCCATTCATTTGCGTCAGTTGTTCCATAAGTGTTTCATTCTAGTATGGTTTATACATCGACTTTGTGCGTTTATTTACGTTTTTCGGATGTTTCCTCTGAGGCAAGTTATTGGACATTTCTGTATGGGCGCATCATACGCAGATTGAACCTCATTGTCTTTCTTTTCTTTCAATAGCCTCATTTACCATATTTTGTATTTCAGAATTTCTCAAAAAGTCGCTGCTAATATGACTTAATTTGTATTTCTGACTTATAAAATATCCATATTAAATTTTGTTTTATTATCAATATACTGCAGTTTAAATTTAAAATTAGCTTCACTAATATTTAAATAGACAAAATTTAAAAATAGAACATATTAAAATAATATTGAACCGTTCAGACATGCGCATGTTTTGGATTTGGGTTTGGATTTTGGTATTCAAAAACGAAAGTATTAAAATGATTTGACTTGCCATACATAAATACTGCCATGAGGTAAAATGTAAGTATAAATATATATAAATATACACTGAGTTGATACAAAGTTATGAGATTACAACGGCAGAGTAAAACAAATTCAAATTCAAATTCTTTATTAGCCTAATCGCAGGGCCCTTTCGGACATAACAAAATCATGTATACTTTCACACACAGACACATTCATCCACCCATACATGCACACACGCTCACCTTTCTCGCTAATTATATTAATTAGGTATAGGACAATAGAACATATAATTGTTAAATAATATTGTAATGGACGGAGAGTTAGGTATATATAAGAAGAGGGATAACTCTAATATTACAATTGTTAAAATTATTGATAGTTTCAATTAAGGTTCAATAAACCAGAGAGAGCTTGATATGTATAACAAAAGAAGGTATTATATTCCACACATAATGCTTATATAATATAAAAACAAACAGTTCTAGCGCAGTATTAATTATCAATTGTCCTTCTATCTAAAAAAATTTTGTTCTAAAAAAAATCTCACAAGTCCAGTAAAATTATTGGATCCTCGTTTGACATTATCCATACAAATACATTAGTGGTGTGAAGTCTTTTCAGATTTGGGAAAAGATTTGATAATTTTGATAAAAAATATATTTCTTCTGTTTTCATACAAAGGAAAATACAATAAAAAATATTCTTCATCTTCTATCTGATTCATTGAACAATACTGACAGATCCTTTCACATCGGGGTAGTGGCCCTAACCTGCACTATTGACCCTTTTTTCAAACAAGTATGCCTGAATTTGAAAGGCATTTTATCGAATTTTCGTCAGTTTTGAGTCAATATTGCAAGATTTGTTTTTGAGAAAAAAGGAGGTGCCAACCTCGGACCCCTCTGCAGATGCAACTTTGAAGACAAAATGGAACAACATTGATGAGTCGGAGACGCAACTTAGCATGAGAACACTGCCACTCATAATGCTCGCATGAAGATATGAAGTATATGCATTCAATGAATATTTAAAAAAACAAAAACAATTGGTTGATGCTTCGAGCTTGCGGGCTGACAGTGAATTGCTAAACGGTATAAGTCACTGGAAATTGAGAGAAATAAAGCAAAGAGAAAGAAATTCATTTTTCGAAAGAAATCAAACTTCTCAAAGAAAAACTTAAGAAAGTCCAGCAAAATATTCTAGGTCATCGAGTAGAAATGGCCACCGTTAAGAAAATATCAATAGAATCATGTGATAGCTGTTCGTTGTCTGATCGACCTATCATGTAAAGTAAATTTTCACTGGACTCTACGCTCAACAGGAACGAGAAAAAAAAAAAGAATGGAAACTGCAAACATTATCGCTTGTAATACAAGTAAAAACGACAATATTAGAACAGTTATTGATAGATTTGAAAAGAATGATACAAACAAACAAAAAAACTCTTAGCAAATGTGTGATCCCGGGGAATACAGACACTGGGGATTTACCATATTCAGACTGTTCTGATAATAAAAACATTGACACTGGAGACTCAAGGCTATCCTCTGATCGGACAAACATCACCACATATAGCAAATTTCTTAGAATATTGTTTAAACTGAAAAGGTCTTATATATAAGTTTTGCAGTGACCCATGACATTGCTGCATCAGAAATCCGAGGAATAGAAGGGTCTCTTTAAACTTCGATGTGAAAAAGAAAGATGGTATTTACTAACCTAGTGGACAGTACTTTATTACTGGCCCGAAAATCGATTTTTATTTGAATCTTTCAATATCATGAATATCTAAATTCTATTTAATACAACTTTTGCTTTTTTTCTAGTTTTTTGTGGCTCCTATTTTATTGCAATTTGTTTGGTTAAATCTCTCGGTCTCAAAATAAATAAAAAAAGATGTCAGCTTGATGTTCGATTTAATGAGATCCAAACAAAAGAACATTTTAACGGTCATTATGGCGTTATGCTTTTCCGCCGTTTTGGCCACTGCGTGACATCATTAAGTTGCCCTTATATTTTTCTATGTAGGTCAAAGATATATTCTTTGTCCCGCTCTTGACACTTATAACTTGCGACATTTATCTTTTGAATAATATTTCAGGAATGGTACCTTTGGAAGTAAATGGAGAACTTTCGGAATTGGTGGCTGTTTGACAGTGTTTTGTAATGAGAAGAAGTCTTCCCAAAAAGACAAGTAAAATTCTCTTATTACTTTTAGGCATCATAAGTGTTAAAATTGTTATCTTCCTATATGTAACTATGGATTCTGAGAAAATTGAACATGACGGAAAAAAAGAGATATCAGAAACCGAACCAGAACAAAGTACTTTGAAAACAAATAACCCAGATGTTGGAAAGTCTGCAGACGATGGATTTACAAGTGAAAATGATTATAGCAGAGGTCAGTCAAGTCCGAAAAAGTTAAAACTTGACATAGAAAATCAAGAGAATCATGAAAGCTCTGATATAAGGGGAACTGAAGTGCTTTACCATATTGATTCTGAGGAAAACTCTAAAATTGGGACTGAAGTGCTTTACCATATTGATTCTGAAGAAAGCTCGGATATAATGGGGACTGAAGTGATTTACCATATTGATTCTGAGCAGATAGAAAGAGATGTTGATATGATAATGCACAGGTCTGTATATAACACATTCGATGGGTCGCTAGGCAACTCAATCGCTGGTGGACTAGGAAGTATAAACCCCATATACGGCATACTTGGCAACATCATCGAGAAAAGCTTTGATGAATTGATAAGACCACTGGCCCTTAAGGCTTTAAGTATTGTGAAAATAGCCCTACCTCTTCTTGAACATTTGCACACTAAGGTTGCCTAATACCAAGAAAAGCGATACTTTGACACTGTGATAGTTGTTGGTAGTGTCGGTAATAAGTTGTACTTCCCAGAAATAATGCCGAATGGGGATTATCAGGTGGAGATTGATGTACTATACGTGCGATCATGTAATGCTGTTCATTTACCTATTGATTTTGAACAAAGTGCAAAAAGAAGCATGACTCCAGTAGTTGAAGTGAAGGTAAATTATCATGATTTCACTTTGCCCGATGGCACGGTACTTCTAGAAGTCCTTCAAGGAGCAGACGACATAAGCGAAGAAGACAAAATGTCTTTTCTGCATTTTAGAGAAGATAGCTCGAAAATTTTCTTAAAAACCGATAAATATCGACTCAATATTCCACAACCTACGGACGCAACTTTAATGGGCGAAAGAGAAATTGAAACCGATAGCATCGTATCAATACGGCCACTCTTCCGTACATTTAAGACAGAAAGATTATCCGAAGTGATAGATGGAGAAATTTTCAAATATGTTGTATTGATTGACAAAGTAGCAGCGATAAAAATACCATGGCCAATCAACGCTGGTAAATTTCGTACTAGATACCGAAAATGGCCATCAGCTGACGTCATAGATGCTGTTGTAGAAGATGGTTGTTTACTTGTACGTAAACCTTACAGCCTTCAGGAGTTTGACAATATTGAATGGAAAGTGACTTTTTCTACAGCGGAGCAACGCATCGCGTCATATTTTACAGAATTCCAAAGGAGCGTATTTTTGCTAATTAAGCAGATGTACAGAAAATATTTCGATATTGGAACGTTTGAAAGCGGTGAAGGCATTTCAGGACTGACCACGTATCACTTAAAGACAATTATGTTCTGGACCAGCGAAAAGCTAGAAGAAACAGAATGGGAAGAAACGCCCGGAAAATGCTTCATTTTGTTTATGAAGGAACTGGAAAAGTGCTTGTCCAATTTCCATTGTCCAAATTACTTCATGCCCGAAATCAATATCATGTCGGGAGCTTGGGGATTTAAAAAGGGTTTGAAAACAGATGAATTGGATTGGCTAGAGACAAACCCTCCTGCCCAAACCATGTTAGATACTGTTAGACAAATTATACTTAAACCAGGGTTATATATAAATGACGAAATTCTTTCAGCCATGGATTCCAAACATTTACACTTAAAAAAGATTAAAGTTTCATGATATCGGATAAAAACAAAATAACAATTAAAAAAGTAAAACTATAAAATGGGATAGTTATGACACATGTGGTTGTTGATATAGCTGTGAACTTAGAAATACACCAATATTGTTAAAAACTGTATGGTTGTTATATTTCGCGGGGATGTTATTTTTTGCGCTATTCGCGTTTAACAAGTTAAGCGCAAAAATTAATACGCGTGAATATATCACTGTATAACTGAATATAAATGAAAATAATGATTTTAACTAAAAAGTCGCGAATATTCAATCCTGCGAATAAATCAAATACTGAACACCGCGAATATTTCGCACAGCGAATATAAGGCTCTATACAGTACTCTTGATGTTTTTAAGCTTTATGCAGAACTTCTTCTAGATTTACGTTCTAGATTTACTATAGCACCAAGAGATACGTCCTAGATTTATGTAAAACACCAAGAGATACTACGAAGGGAAATAGTACAGACAGAAAATTTGCACCAGGAGAATAGTCGTGTCCGTAGGATCAGGATCAGGACGTATCACATATATATATGCCCCCTGTGGGCCCTTGATTTGGCAAATAAAATTTTGTATTCTGTATGTATTCTGTATATAGGATGATAATGTTTAAATGGTTCGTCTCAGTCAAGCAACTAATGTTCCTTATGAGCCCCGTAAAACTATACATTTTNAATGGACCCCTAGCCCGATCTTACGGGGTCTACATTTCATAACTTGCTCGATATGCACGAGTATGTAGTGATGTTTCTGACTTCAACGACCGAAATTTTTGTCTAACTGAAAAACTTCTGCATCAAGGGTTTAGATATCATAAATTTATAAAAACATTCTCTAAATTTTATTATAGATACGGTGACTTATTAAGAAAATTTGGTTCTACATGCAGGGCTCTTATACAACATGGAATTTCACATCCAAACTTCTATGGAAATATCATTTACAAAGTGCATAAATTCAAAAATTGTCCGTCCAAACTTATTTATCCGTTAAACAAACTTATTCATAAAGGATATGAATACAGCATTGTTGTTAAATGTTTTCTTCTGGTTTTTGTTGGCAAAGATATTGATCAGCTCCTAAATGCTTACACCGTAAATTAAACAATTTTTCATATTGGCAGTATTTGGCATGACACAATATCATGTTCTTCTTTCATAATTGATGATGTTGTTATACGAAATCAATTTAGAAGTATTCCAATTGAAGTTTCATAATGTATCATAGTCAACGGAAATTGTTTCCTTAGCTAGCCGTCAGTAACTGCGAGCATTTGTCAGGACAGTACCAATGTGTTTTGTCTCCAGGTTTTATGTACTTCATTGTAAAGGTACTCATCTTGACAAGTTGACTTTTTTTCTAGTTTGATTTATACTGTGAGTCTTTTTGTGTATTTATTTTTTAGCCATTCACCAAACATAGGGGGAGGGTTTGAATCCAAGATATGAGTTTAACCCCCACCGCAATTTTTGCGCCTGTCCAAAGTCCAGTGGCTTGTCCTTGCCTTCTTATAAAATTTTAGTTTCTTGATATTCGGGTTATTGGATTTGGTTTGTTTCCTTTAATTTATTCACTTTTTTTTACCTTTTTGGGTCCATTTAGGGCTTGCTATATGATGTGAGGTTCCTCACTGTCTTGAAGCCGATGATATTTAGAAACTTGCAATACCTAAATTTACTAAAGCATTGCTTGTAGACCTAAGGAGTATATACCCCTGTGTTTATCTGAAATGGGCTTTTTATTTTAATATTTTCTAAGCAGATTTTTCAAATATTTAGTTTATGATCTTACACTGCAGAGACACAAGTTGTAAAAATGTTCATATGCAGAAACTACAGATACTGTGGTATTTTGTTAAACTACAGATACTGTGGTATTTTGTTATTTACTGAACCCCTTTGTCACTTTATTGGACCTTTTTGTCATATTTCTACAAAGCTTGAAGCAGGTGTACTTTAAAATGAGAGACTAAATTAGTGGTTAACTAGTGGGGTAGATCAGATGCAGATCCAACTGAACTGCATTAAATCTAAACGTAATGAGCTGTATCAATATAAAAACTTTCGGTTATGTCTCTCAACTGTCTATCAAATCAATTATAAGACCAACGACAAAATGTACAAAAGCTGATAAAGATCTAGATGGATAGCCAAAATCATCCAAGAACGGAGCTATGCAAGAGGGAAATACTCTTGAATTTTCATAGAATTTACAAAAATTTAGGCAATGCAAGTTTCCAAATGAGTCATTCATAGGTCAACGGTGCTGTCAAAAAGCTAATGCTGTTCTCTTATCGGATTGATAAAAAATAAAGAGCATACATCTCTAACTCTCTTTAATTTTGTAACCCGATGAGTAATTAAATAACATAATGTATAATTCATCACTAAATGTGTATTCACAAAAAATCATACGATTTTGTAATAAAATGTACAAATTTGTAACCAAGTGTATAATCTTTTAAACCAATCATAACCTCTGATTTAAAATGAAATGAGTATTCATTTATTACCATTTATTTGAATGTACGTTTTTTAGACATTATAAAATTTATCTGCACTGCAGAGACAGAAGCTGTAGAAATGACAACCTATATGGAGTTAAAATTTTGTACCAGTTCGGTATTTTGTTATCTTATGACCAAATGCACCATTTTTGCATAAATTTTAATTCACAATTCATGCATAATGTTATAACCAAATGAATAACTTTATATTCAAACGTATATTTTGTAAACCAACGTCCAAAACTGTAAAAATACATTATAATTTTGTCATAAAGTAACTGTTTTCATGTAACACAATATGAAGTTTATTTTCCGGATTTATTATTTCACTATCTGTTGATTGAAGATAATTCAGGGAACTTAAATAAACTGATTATTTTTTTCTAATTTTTCTGTAATGGTGAGTTTATCGAATGTACTTAGTTAAAAAAGAAATCACCAGACTCATATTTAGCAGAAACTAAAATAGTCAGATTAAGGCCTATACAATATAGGCTATATAGGGATAAATTAAAATTTGAATTTTTTTTTTATGAATAACTTCATATTACAAAGACATAGATAGTACATAATACATCCACAATCAAGACAATCACAAATACAAGAAATAGGACATGTTTTTACACACAATACAGTAG
>MJUU01029178.1:21868-64953 GCA_002080025.1 Modiolus philippinarum
GCGACTGAGGAAGCCGGTTGATCGCGTCTTTATATAGTCAAAGTCATTTGTATCGATGGCTGTGATTGGTCTGTTCATTCTGGAAGACGGTTTCTGATCTGCAATCTGACTGGTCAATCCATGGCAAATGGAGGATTCTGATTGGTTGAATGTCCTGCAATTTGATTGGTCAAAATTATGAAAAGCTTCACTTTTTGTGTCAGGATTGTTACGAAAATAGTAATGGTATTTAGTAATACAATAGAAGTTAGTTACCATGGTGATGTCATATTAGTAACCATGGTGATTTCATGGCATTTAGTTAGTGATAAAAGTTATTTCATTATATGGTTGTAGTTAAACAGGAAGATTTCATAGTTCTGTAATGATAAAAATCGTGATTTAAAGGAATTTGATGGATGAAAATGACGATTATACCAATAAAATTCAATATTTCAGACGGCAGCGCAGCATTTATATCTCGAATTTGGCAAAGAAATGCCACAGCGCAGCAATTTTACCTGGTATATGGCGCAGCAGCAGCAGCAGATATATCCAAATATGACGCAGCAGCAGCAGCAGCAGCAGCAATACAACCTGGTCAAATGACGCAGCAGCAGACAGACCTTAGCATTGACTAGAAGCAGCAGTAGCAGCAGCAGCCATTCTACCTGGTTATATGACGCAGCAGCAGCAGACAGACCCAATAATGGAAGAGAAGCAGCAGCAGCAGCAGCAGCAAAAACCCGTAAAAAGACAACAAAACTGCGATAAATACATCGAATTTACACATGAAACATGAAAAATGAATACAATTACAACAAAATATGATATCGAAACGATATTTATATAATAAAAATGAAATATAACATCAATTGTTTGTGACAAACACAACAAAATATGAAATTGTACGTCGAAAACATCAAGATAAAATGAAATCACGTGAAATCTCGCACGGAACGAGACTTGTTAAAGGTAACAGATATCAACTTGACAGTATGACTAATCGATTTAGAAGTATGAAAATACCCCGATTTCATATATGACATGACTATAGTATCAATAGTCGGATAAAGAACGATCTAGGGCCGATCTAAGGCCGACTTAGGGCCGATCTTTGATTTCGAAGGACCGATATCTCTATTACAGTACGATCTAGCATCTAAACAATTATTCCAATCACTTCAAAAGTATAAAGATACCCAAAATCCATATACGATATGTCCATAGTAGTAATACTAAGGGTCAGGGCCGAAGTAGGGCCGACTAAGGCCGATCTTTTGACTTTCAAAGGCCGATATCTCTATAACAGTAGCATTTAGGCCTTTACTACCTATTCCAATCGCTTTAGAAGCCTAAAGATACCCCGATTCCATATATGATATGTCTATAGTACTAATAGTATTGATTAATGCCGATCTAGGGTCGACTTAGGGCCCATCTTTGATTTCAAAGTGCCGATAACTTCATTCTATTACGTTCAAGGATTTAACTACATATACCAATCACTTTAGAAGTATTAACGTACATCGAATCCATATATGATATGTCCATTGTACTAATAGTATTGATTAAGGCCGATCTAGGGCCGACTAAGGGCCGATCTCAAAATGTAAGGTGCCGATATCTTCACACAACTACGTTTTAACAACTTTCTACCTATACCAATCGCTTTGAAGCCTAAAGATACCCCGATTCCATATATGATATGTCTATAGTAGTAATACTAAGGATCAGGGCCAATTTAGGGCCGTTTAGGGCCGATATCTCGTTAACACTCGGAGCTAGCGCTTAAAAACCTGCACAAATCGATTCAATTACCCCGATTTACCCTAGTAAGACATCACAAAGGAACGAAATTACGCAAACAATACTCAAAAAGTAAGGGTTACTCCAAGTAGTATATGGGCACGAGTTCGGGCTTCCCCCGTTCTAAAAATAGATTTTAAGGAAATCCCTACCAAACTTGCGCATGCGTAACATAAACACTTCGTGATCCGGTCACGTGACTTCCGCTTCCGGTCATGTGACTTCCGGTGATGTCATTTCCGGGCTACGTCACTTCCGGTGACGTCACTTCCGGCTCCACCACGCTCCACCACCACAAATACGCGGTGAACTGTGCTCATATACTACTAACGCTTTTATTGTTTTTCTTCATCTTGAAGTCAACATGAGGCCTTCAACAATGAGCTTTACTCATACCTCATATCAAGTTCAAGACGGCCCCTAGCACCATGAATGATCCATGAATGCGGGATGTTCCTAACTTCTTGATATATTCGTTTGCCGATGTATTATGTAAAACAACTTATAACCTTGTTGTAAAATTTTGGACGTGAGGGTCAGATAAATTTCATTAAAATTGTCAAGGGTAGAACAAACACGTGCAACTCGTACGGGTTGAAATATGTACAGTTGAGATTTGCATACTTACTCAAGAAATGTTGTTTATTTTATTTCTTATCGATAATCTATACAAAATTATTTTGATGGAATGGAAGAAGAGGATCCGTTTTAACTACAATTTTTTTAATCACCTGTACAAAGTCTGTACTATTCCGGTTGACGAGTTTTGCCGGTTGTTTTGCACCTGCTTAGTTCACTTTTTTTTGCACATTGGATTTGGGCTCTTGACAGCTATGTTCAGTAATTTGTGCAGTTGCATTGATTAGGAAAAAGTTCCAATTGTATTTAAATTTTCTGGTCTGCAGTTAATCTGTTGAAACAAAAGCAAGGATTCTCTTCCTGGATTTGCGAAGATATGATTAAGGCGCTGAATCTTTTGCTAGACAACTTTTTTTTCGTTTTAGCAACATTGTTTATCAACAGGTCATTGGAATTACCATGGGTGCGAATTGTGCATCTCTCATTGCAGATCTTTTTCTGTTCTGTTACGAACGTGACTTTATGAAAAAAAAAATACAAAAAAGGAACCATACAAAGTAGCGTCAAACTTTATAAAATTTTCAATGATAACAGCAGGTATATTGACGATATCTTTACTATTGACAATCCCCAGTTTTTAGATTATGTAGACCTTATTTACCCACATTAATTGAAACTTAATACAGGAAACAATGATTCGAAATACTGCCTTTTCTGGATCTTACTATCACCACTGACTCTTGTAAAATTGAAACTAGAATATATGACAAAAGGGATAGTTTTGATTTTACTATTACTAATTTCCCTTTTCTTGACGGCGACATTCCTCTAGCTCCATCCTGCGGATGTATATATATCTCAATTGGTACGATTCGCACTCGTCTGTTCTACTCTTAATGAACGTAACCTTACTATCACATCCAAACTTTTACAACAAGGTCACATATTTCATAAATTGTTAAGCACATTTAAGAAGTTTTATTGAAAATATGAACATTTGATATCGAAATATGGCGTCACCCGAAAACAGATTATTACTAAAGGCATTTGTCATCCTCGTTTTTACGGAAATGTTAATAATGCCAAAAGAAAATAAAAATAAAAAAAACTGATCAAAAGTCCAGAAAAACTGAAACGTTACTTAAATTCTTTACACTATAGGGGATATTGACAGGATATTCTGCACGAATCAGTGAAATTGGCTTTAGGATTCAGTGGCCTGAAGATTTTAAAAGTATACTGGCCTCTCACTGATACTGCCGATGTCTACTGAAATACATGATGATTCTTTACCAAACCCATTTGATTTTTCTTCTGTAGGGCGACAGTGTTTTACCAGCAGACTAACCTCCTTAAGCTAACCGGCTCGCGGCGAGCATTCCCTGACCCTTCTTTCTAACTTACGTTTTGTCTTTTTCTTTCCCTTTTCAAGATGGTCATGGAGTTAGTAGTCTACTTACTTTTGGTTTTATTCGTATGTTTTTTATACTATATGGAAACGGGATAGATAAAGGAGAAGTTTGGGTACATATAAACCGGTTTAATCCTACCACTGGCTTTGCTAATTCCGGTAACAAAAGTAGTATATGGGGACAGTTCGCTTATTATTGTCACGGTTGACTTTAGTGGAGCGCGCATGTGCGACCGGAAGTGGGTGTGTGTCTACTGTAAGTAGCCATTTTAACCGGAAATGACGTGTTGGAAGAGTGTAAGACCCTGCAAGGGTCACGGTTGACCTTATTACATAACGCATGCGCGACCGGAAGTGGGACGTAGCCCCATGTATAGACCGGAAGTTCGGAATTTTNTTGTGTAGTTTGAAGGTGAAATGTGGCATATAATATGTGATCTTCGGCAATTTTGGGTGTTTCCTCTTGTATTTTCTTTGCACTTTTTCAAACTCATACCGAAGCAAACAAAAAGAAAGGGGGAGATATGAAATCATATATCCATTCTTTCTTTTAGGAAATAGTGGTTTGAGTTAGTAGTCATGTATTGGGTTTAATTTGTATTTTTATTTTATTATAGGGAAACGAGAAAGAGAAGTTGGAAGTTTTGGTACCCGTAAACCGGTTTAATCTTAACGCTATATTTTGCTAGTGCCGGTACCAAGTCCAGCTTTCCCTAGTTTCTATCATTATGTACGTTAGTCTTTTGTCTTTCACTTGTGTTTTTCTGTAGTGCACTCTCCCTGTGGATTGTCGTCTGTGATTGTAATTTGCGGTCATGGCAGATGTTAACTGTTTTCTTTTTTTTAATCCAAAAACACGGCAACCAAGAAGCAATAGAAAACTTAAGGCATTATCAGGTACACCAGAATGATAAACACTATCTGCTCCATACATGGCTATTGATTCAACTGAATACAAGGAAAAAATAAGTAGGAAAAATACAGATGTTGCTGTAAATTTATGATATAATAATAAAAATGTCTAATTTTATAACCAAGTATATAATTTGAGTACAAAAGGTATAATTTCATAACTAAATTTTATTTCATAAGCATATGTATAATTACATATAATAAATTAAGGATGGAATTTAAAGAATAAAGGCAAATGTAGAGAACGATAGAAACTCTGGACAGCTGTACTAGGTACTTGGAGTAGTAATAGCAAGCCGTAGAGTTGAGTTTTTGGGCACCTGAGCCTTTGATATGATATGTCAGTGTCCCGAATGAAAGCGGATATTTTCAGCTACACTATACCGATTTTGACCTGTTCCTAGACTGACTCACTTAGAGCGTGACAGGTGCTGTTAACAGAGCATGACATGCCAACCCTTCCGGAATACCTGATATCACTCCCAGTTTCATAGCAGTTCACAGTTTAAGTGTTTGGTTTTGAATGTTGTCTTTATTTCTGGAATATGCAATGGGTAAATAAGAAAAAAAAACTGGATTTGTTTCTCACAAATATTTAAAACTACACTGGAAAATCAACAAGAAAAGAAAATTAATTGCACTGATGTGCCACCAGATTTTTCAATTTTACATGGAATTGTGTACTTATAAGCATTTTTTTTTTAAATTTTGTATATTTTAATTATCAAATATATAATTTCATTAATATTATGTGTATGGTTTAATATATGTACTTTCAGCCTCCTCAGTCGTAACTATAATAAGCGCTTATATTTGTATTGTAATTAATGCTTGTAAATATTTGTTTGTCTTTTAATATTATTTTGTATTGTTTATATTGATTACAGTGCTCTTTTGGATTATCTGTCAATAAATTTGAATTTTGAAATTTTGAATTTGAATTTATCACAAGCAAATTAGAACATTTAAGGATATTCTGGTGACAATAACTGCGCATCAATGTTGAGCATCTAATAAGATTTTAATTCACTACTATTATGTTGTCAAAATGACTTGTATAGTAGATTGATAAGAAAATTGAAACAAATAAGCAACGTTAAGCATACATAGTTGTGATTGCAAAAATGCGCATAGTATTTTATACTATATGGAAACGGGATAGAGAAAGTGGAGGTTTTGATACCCATTAACCGGTTTAATCCTACCGCTGGCTTTTGCTAGTGCTGGTACCAAGTCCGCCTATCCCGAATTTTATGTTTGTCTTTTGTCTTGATTATTATTTTTTAGTGCAGTTCGCTTGTGAATTGTGGCATGTGATTGTAGTTCCCGGCCATTGTAGGTGTTTACTGTTATCCTGTTTTTGTAATACATGTTGAGAATTTGATAAAATTTGTATTCACGCGTTTACTAATCAAGGTTGTTAAACTGATCTTGTATAATTGATTAATAAGAAATTAAATCAAATAAGCAACTTGAATCATGTATAATATAATTTTGAAATAATTTTCATGATATTTGTATTTTCTCCCTACTTAGACAATAGCAAAAAGACCATATTGGCTATTTTTGAATGTTTCTCCTCGAAAAACGAGCCAGCATACTTATTAAGAATTCTTATTTAATTGAAACTTTGGAATGTATTTGAGAATCCCAGAAAACCGATAAAAATTTTTAGTATCCCTTAAGTGTAGTACTACCTTATGAAAACTATAAATGAATATACGGTTTGAAAATGGGTAAAGTAAGTCAGATAACTAATTTGAAAACCATTTAATCGTCGAAGGTAGATATAGTCTTCGGTTATTTTATTGACACAGGATATAAATCTAATGAAGATGCGTCCGTCATAATTAACCTTGCGATACACAGAACACTATGAAGAAATCATCAACACTGATCAGTTACCTTGACGTACATACTCTATGAAGCGTCAGAATGATATGTACATATATTAATCTACATTTAAAGATAAACATTGCCATTTTGTCTATATGTGACGTTTATCATGTAGATGTTTTTTAAAGGACATGTTATCAGGGTTTATCCTACCCATGTGGGAAAAACATATTGATCGGATACTAAGTGAATAAAAATGAATTCTGTTTTAAGACGTGTTTTATGCGGAAGAAGAGTGGATTTGGCCATCCGTACGTTTTTCAGCAGAAGGGGCTATATCGCAGCTCAGAATAGACAACAGTATGGAACCAGTGCGACAACGGCTACCAATGATTTTGTTAAACCGGGTATGTTTGTATCAACTTCATCTCAGATAAAATTTTATCAGGTTTTAATGGAGACATGAATGGTAGAAATTTGATCACATGAAGGACCAATTTTACCACAAATTTTGTATTTTGTTATATAAGATTGAGACTCAGAAATGACAGAAATTTAAATTAGTTTCGATACGTTTTGTTAAAATCTCAGTAAATCTGATTAAAATGTTCATTTTTAAAAATATTTCATCAGAATTTGACTTTTGGCTGAATGAAGGAATACGGAGTAAATGCACATGAGTCAAAGTCTCTATAAATACATGGTATAATGGAACAACGCTTTTATTGTTGTTCTTTATCTTGAAGTCACCATGAGGCCTTTCTCATTGTAAGTTCAGGACGGCCCCTAGCTTTTTTCTTTGCGGAATTCATTGATCATTGTCGAGCGATGCTATATCCATGCTTATAATCATCCATGAATGCGGGGTTGTCAACAAACATAAAATTAACTGGCAAAGTTTTCTTACAATCGCTAGCATCCGTTTTCCGACAAAATGACTAACAGTAGACAATAATAACACTTAAACAACCACGGGATACTCATCGAGTCAAATGTAATAAAACTTGGTATAACAAAATCATGAGATGTGGGCACAAAAAACAGCTGGACAGAATAACAATTTAATATTACAAAAATTAAAAAATACCAAAATTTTAAGATATGATAGGTCATCCATATGAGAAATTCTCTCAAGCACAAGTACGCCATAGCTGAAATGTATAGAATAGAGCACACATCTCTCGCACGGGAACATAATGTAACATAATATAAAAAATATGTTTATACAAAGCCATAACATCGAAAAATACTGGTTCAAACATTGAGCCAAAAGTTTTTTTTTTCAGAAACTGAAATTGACAAAATTACATTTTTAAGGGTTTCATTGTCACTGTGGATTGCAATACTCGAATGTCGCTATGCTAGACTTTCTTGTACCTTACGATGTCATTGTGCATGATGAATAATTTAATTCCAAAAATATTTAAATTATGTCAAGAATATCAACATTTTAAGGACATTTTAAAGGTTGTCGTAATTAGAAATTCTAAATCAGGTCCCTATCTAAACTGAGTAAATTGTGAAACTTGTGACAATGCTGTCATTTTTATGTTGCAGATATGTTTTGCTACCAATGTGAACAGACAAAAAGTAGAAAAGGTTGTGTGACAGTAGGTGTGTGTGGCAAAACAGCCCAAGTATCGGCTCTACAAGATCTGCTGGTATATGTTCTACAAGGACTGTCAATGTATGCCAACAGAGTTGTTAAGTTAGGATTAAATGTTCCAAGTGACTGCGATGATTTCATACAGCGGGCTTTGTTCAGGTAATTGGTATGAGCTAGGACTGTCTTTTTCAGTCAACAGAGTTGACAATAAGTTTCTGTGAATTAGTTTCTAAATAGAAAGCCAAAATTAGCTAAGGAAAGTGCTATACAAGACGGAGATACTATGTTGTTTTAAACATTTTTTATGAATAAGATATTGGAAGTTTCTAGATCAAATCGTTTTTTTTCGGTCCAGCAGAGAAGTTCTGGCTGATGAGTTGGTGAGTACCCCAAGGACAAACAGTCCACGGAGGCATCGGCCAAGTGGTAATAAATACAAAAATACCGAAGTTACTTAGAATTTAGTTTCTGCATATTGCCGTTTTGACAACTTATTCTCTCTTCAGTGCAGATCAAACCAAAACATTTGGAAATCCAAAAACTGAAATAGGTGAAAAAACTTGCAGAGAACAATATGATCTAGATAGAAAGCCAAAATCAGCTTGGGACAGAGCTTTGCAAGAGGGAGATACTCCTTAGTTTAAAAAGAAAATTTCTTAATTTAGATATTGGTCAAGTAAGAATTAAATGTTCCAAGATGAGTTCATACAACGTGCCTTATTTAGGTTTTCATCAAATTGTTGACGTTGTTACTTTTTGAAATTTGTTCAGTTGTTTCTTTCGTAACACCATAGGCAAGAGAAAGTTTCTGAAAATCATTAAATTTCTTTTAAGATGACTTTTCCTTTTAAAAACCCTGACACTTTTTTACTTTTACTTGATATTTTCGTCTTAGCCTCTCAAGCATATCATTTGTATCAATAAATAATATTTAAGGAGTTTCCGTAGTAAATGAACCGATCATTTATATCATTTACTGGTTTGGTGTCAGTATTATGTATAATATAGAAATTATAATATTGAGTATTTATTATTTTTTATTCAGTATAATATTTGACATTTCATTGAGGAAAACCACATGTATCAATGTACTACTCAATAAACAGATAATGAAAAAGCAATCATGAAAAGCTTCTCATCTTTAATTAAAAAAACTTGAAAGGTTTTTAATTGGTTTTGCATTTTCTATTTTCAAATGCATTTGCATATTATAAAGTGACAACGTTATTTCAGTATCATAGCTTCTAATGATCATGTCGACTATTTACTGTAATTGTTAAATGCCGTGAGAAATCTAGTCATTAAAGACTACTCTGACAATTCAAATTTTTCCTGTTAGTTTATATAAGGATACGGCAAAGATTTCAACAGGCGTCTCATTCCTTGACCTTCATCTAGAAGTTGACAATAGAGGTAGAGAATGAACTAGGCTATATGACAAAATAGCCAATATTGCTTTCTTTGTAGCAACATTCCAACAGCACCAGCATATGGAGTTGACATGGCCTTACTCATTCGCTAGTGACGTCCTTGTTTGAGCTCTGTTGCTTACGAACAAGCTACACAAACAAGGTTATATTGCCCATACCTTAAAGTCGTCACTGCAAAATTTTCACGGTCGACATCACAATCTTGTAGACCTCTTTTGAATATCTGTTGTCTTTATGGCACTATTCAATAACGGTACGTCTAACTTAAATCATTTTGATTATCCAGATTAAATACTTTGTTTATTAACTAGCCAATACCAAAGAGCTTACGTATTTTGCCATTATGGCACTATCCAATAACATTACGTCTTACCTTAATCATATAGGTAAATCCAGATTCTTTGTGGATTCTTAAGCCAATACAAAAACAGCTTACGTAAAGATTTTGGAATTACACTGTACTTCCGTTTGAATACTTCGTTGTTTCAGTATCCAATACCAAAATAGTTAAAGTAAAAGATTTGAAAAAAACATCAGTTTAAATATTGTTAATACTAAAGCAGCTTAGTTCATACAGGGTTGGCATACAGTTTTAACATTTGTTTTGTTCCAGTACCCTTACAAACGTGAACTTTGATCAAGATCGTTTTCCCGACTATATAAAAACAGCAGTCGATCACCGCGAATCACTTAAAAAGATCTTGGCAGTAGCTACCTCGGAAATTGGTAGAAGTATGGATGAAGAACTCCGACAAGGACCAGCAAGGTGGATGCCAGAATCATATGACATACCTTATCTGGAGGAAGAAGGTAAATAAGTCCGTTAAGTTTGTAAGAACAAATTTGTAAAAATAGCATACTAACTCAGTTTTTTTGCCTCGTTTTCTGATTCTCAACAAAGACAGAAGTTGTTGTAGTTTCTGCAGATGGCTGTCCCGAAAACTTTTGTCTTTTCAGTGTGGATTAAATGCTTTGATTTACTTTGTAGTATATATCAGCACGATACCTCTGCTAGTGGACTGTTATTCAAGGAAAGTATTAACCTAAATTTTAACCATTTTCTTTATTTATTTTGTTTTGTCTTTTTGTCACATGGATTTTGGCTCTTGACTACTCTGTACGATAATTTTGTTATTACCCCCATTCTCTGTCAGATTTGTAGAATTCTTTAAGTTTCAGAATTTGCAATTTTATGTTTATATGTACTGAAGATACATCGGTTGTCGGAATAGTTTCTGTAATTTTAGTATTTTTAGTGGTTCTATCGTTATTTCAATTGTACATAGGAGATTATCATTAGTTGGAATACTTATTGTTTAATACGCTTCCATTTATGAGCATATCACATCGCACAAGGTTGTATACGTTAGCTTTATTAACTTTTGATCTTACGTGTACGAATCCAGTAAAATAATATGGATACAATTGGGAAAAAACAAAATTACCAAACAGAATTGTCAAAAGCTGAAGTCCAACAGGCAAAAAGACAGGTAGAAAAAAATGGAAAAATTTGGACCTCAATGGCCCTGATTTGGTACAGGTATTTCAAAAGATTTGATGGTTAAACCTGATTTATGGCGCACCAAACCTGCCTTTCCATTGCAGTAGTGCCTGGTAGCAACTCAACAGCAAATGCTATTGAAAGGTCTTAGACATTAAAAAAAATATCATCCAGGTATTAAGTAAAAACAAACAAACAAACCTGAAGACCGAAACTTTCACGCAAAGATCTGATATCTATTAAAGATCTTTTTTAATGATCGAATGAAACGGATGTTTTTGAATGGTGAATGAAAAGGATATGGAATAAATGCAAATGAGACAAAATCTCCACAAATACTTGGTAAAAAGCAATGGGACAATGCTTTTATTGTTGTCCTCCATCTTGAAGTCACCATGAGGCCTTCAACAATGAGCTTTACTCATACCTCATAGTAAGTTAAAATGGCCCCTACCGGTTTGAGTGGAATTCTTTGCTAATTGTCGAACAACGCTACATCCATGTCTTTGCTGGTCATGGATGCGGGATTGTCAACAAACATGAATTAAACCGGCAAAGTACTCTTACAATCACTGTCATCCGTTGCCCGACAAAATCACTAGTGTCTTAAGCTAGTGGACGATTACAACATATAGACAAACACAGGGCACTCATCAAGTCGAATGTAAGAAAACTTGGCATTATAAAATAGTGAAATGTGGGCACTTAAACAGGTTGTCAGAATTACATTTCGAAATTTCAAAAATAAGGCCAAAATTTGAAGGTATGAATAGTATATCCATATGAGAAATTCTCTCACGAACAAGTATACCATAACTGAAATATATAAAGAGATCATTGAAGCCTTGATTAATAAGGCGTTGACGAATATATCTATTTCTAATGAGAAAGTCTGTACAATTCATGCAAATAAAAGTTATAACATATCATTCCAATGTTAGTGTACAATATATGCAAAATCTAAAATCAACCCCCTGCTTAGGGTTAAAAAAGTATGCGTCAGTTAAGCAATAACAGTACATTATTTGAATACCTGAGGGCGTCAATCGTAGATTTGACGGTCAAAATGCAGTTTACAGGTGACGCGTAGCGGAGCCTGTAAACGGATATTTTGACCGTAAAATCAAGATTGACGTCCTCGTGTATTGACAAATGAGCTGTTATTTAGATTCTAATGCAACAAAACAATTTCAAGTATGGATTATTCGTTTTGGATTGACGGTCCGGTTCTCACTTACATTGAAACGATCTTTCAAATCATGGTGTTGACCTTAAAAACTCTGTAGTGACAATTGCAACAGTGATTGAACATAACTTTTGTGTATATGTTTTTGAGACAGTAATTATACCCCCACTCAACGAGTGGGTGGTATAGTGGAATACCCTTGTCCGCCCGTCCGTTATTCCGTCCGATATTTTTTCATGACAAAATTCTCTGCTCTGCTTGAACGAATTCACTTGGGTATGCTTTGTTGTAATAATTTGTGCGTTGTAAGCTTTTTTAGTGCTCACTGATATCAACTTCTTGTTTGACGGGACTTTGAATGTTTACTGAATTAACCATAAGAGAAAAATTTTCGTCACAGAATTCTCCAGTCTCCTGGAAGGGATTCATATGAAATTTGGTATGCTGCTTTGTTGTAATGATTTATGTGTTGTATGCTATTTTGAATACTCTCTGAAATCAACTTCCTGTTTGACAAAACTTTGAATTTTTAATGCATTGTTTGCAATAGTGAAATTATTGTCACAAGATTTAAAAATTTTTTGACTGCTTTCTTGTGATGAGTTGTGTCTTGTTAGTGATTTTTTGTGCTCTCGAATATCAACTTCCTGTTTATAGGACTTTGAATGTTTACTGTATTGGTCATAATATTGAAATTTACGTCATTTTTATCTCAAGCTTTGCATAATCATTCCAAATTGTATGATGCATTTTCAGACATGTTACTTCATTCATTTTATTTCTTCAGGATTGAATAACGAGGGTTCAACGAGTGGGGGGGGGATACGACTGGTTGCCTTTTGGCGATAGCTCTTGTTTCGCTTTGTTGGCAATAGTTTGTGTATGACAATAGCGAATGAGTTGTGAATTGTAGACGCCATATGGATTTGGGGTTGTTACTACTCAAAACACGGGAAGTTTACTGTTGAAAAGTCGAAATCATCGCTCTTGTAACGTTTTGTTTTTAGATGTCAAGGGCTATCAATACAATATAGCAGACTAGATTTAGCACATGATGCTGATGATGATATATCGACTGACTCTTTCATTACAGTATAGATTTTATTAATCTCACATATGATGCTGACGGTGTACCAGAGGCAATTTCGAGTGTAATGGTTAAGTTCTGTTGAAGATTCATATTCCAACAAATCTTTTGAATGGTGACTAAGCTTCTTATATAAACCTTGTTACCATGCGCCACATAAAAAAACATTGCGAATTAACATGTAGAAAAGTCAATAATTTAAGAGATTGAAAATCTGAATTAATGCACTAATACAGGGAACTCCTTTTTGTAGGTAGAAAGTTGATGACTATATAGATTTAATGTTCTGATTATACTTTGAAACCTATTTCTTGTTGCTTAAGGTAGAAAAGTTGGTGTTTTGGAGAATCAAGCTATTTATGGAGCTGATGTTAACGGTGTAAGATACATGACAGTTTATGGTATCAAAGGGTTAGCTGCATATTCCAGTCATGCCGCAGCTCTAGGAGAAACCGACCCTGAAGTATCAAAGTTTATTTATCATGTGAGAAAATTGCATATCTATTGAATGAGTATTGTTTTATATCAAATTTAGCATTAATTGTGTAAACCATACACTATATATAAAACATAAATCATCACACATGCACGAATGAAAAAATAAATTAGGTAAAAAAATGAAGTTCCGGTAAGTTTTAGTGCTGCAAATGGTCGTGTAGACAACAAATTTATCTACAATCCATATCAAATCAAATAAACGGGAGGACAAACAACCAAAAAGATGTAAAAAAAGATGATAAAATTAAACTGAGTAGAGTTTTGATCAAGAGATATACTCCTTAAGTTGATAAAATTAAGATATTCTGTTTTTTTTTGATTCGGCAATTAAGTACGTGGCTAGTGAATACCGCCGGGAAAACTAGTCCACCAGCAGAGGCAACGACCCAGTGTTAATAAAATACCAATTGTCCCGAAAATCAAATCAAAATATTAACATAAAAATGGTATCACAGATATTTTATTATCGATCCTCAGATTAGTAAAACATTTATACTTATGGATATGCAAAGTGCATAAGGAATTTACATTATGGTATTTGAATCGCACATATTTTAAAACATAGACTACTTCAAATAATTTGATTGATTTCTATGCAAACATTGTAAAGTTATGTTGGTATTATTATGACTGAATATTTTATATGATAGTCATGCTGTAAAACAAATAATATGATGTACATTTTTTTTTAGAAATTTTAATCCAGTATGGAATAACATACCGTGGACTTTAAATTTCTGTCTAGTATTTCATGTGATAAGATAAGAAGACAAATTAATTAAAAGCATATGTGCAAAGCTCTTTCTTATCTGGATTCTGGTTCACAATAACATTTATTTTATTGTCCTTAGTCAGCCTCTGCTTGTTGACTATTAGTCCCAAGGATATTCAACAACTCAGTAGTCAGTACTTCGGTCAGACCAAAATATCGATTTTATTTGAAAACATGTTTAAAAGTAAGGAGTAACTCTCGCGTGCCTAGCTCTGTAATAGCTGAGTTTGGCTTTTCATTAAGATCATTTTGATTATTTGTTCTCTTTCAGCTTTTCAACACATTTTGATCGATGAACTTCCAGATCTTTTTATTAATCTGCACTGAAGAGACATAAGTTGTCGAAATGGCCATCTGCATAAACTAAATTCACAATACCTTCAGTATTTTGTTTTTTAGCCCATTCATAGCATCAGCCTTTATGGCATGAGGACATCATGAATGCCTAAAAAGTCAAATACAATGTTCTTGTGTCGATTCACAATCCAAAAGATGTTTATTTTAGCGTCATTTCTAAATCACAGTAAGGCCTGGCTTTGTTTAAACAACATATTATCTGTTTACATTTTTGTTATAAATTTCGACGATTTATGTGTCATCAGTAAGGTTTGAAACACAACAGTCAAGAACAAATAAATTTCCAAATGATGCCTAAGAAACAACGAAAAAAAAAAATAAAATCCTGAATACACAGCAATACAAGTATCACGCAGAACATAAATGAAGAGGACGAAATGAAGCTTAATTTATTTTGATTCTTTTATGAATATTTGTTTTTTCTTGAACATGTTCCTTATTTTTAGGATAGAGAGTATACATATTTAGAGGGTCATATTATATCTCAGCTTGTAGTAGCGTAGCGTGTACTATTTGAACTTTTACAGTTTGTCCTTATTTGTTCCTAAATGCTTTTTTTAAATGAATATCTAACATGCAGAATAAAAAAAAAATTGCAAACCATTAAACCTGCAAGGGAAAGGCAAATCAGGCCACCATTCAAAGGCTAACCAGCTTTATAGTAATCAGCCCCAGCATCAATACTTTCTTTCTAAACTTTATCTTTCTTGTCAAATTCTTAGTTAATCGTTTATTATTTCTGATCCAATATTAGTGTTATTATTTCAGATCCAATATAAGTGTTTTAGATAACAAACAATAGTGTACAGGTATGTGCGGCTAAAAACTCTATGTCCTCTTTGGTCCCATTTGAAGTTAGAATAAAGACGACTCTCTCCCTCTGTTTTATTTGTTTATTGTCACAAGCAGTTTTCTGTGTTGTTGGAAGAACATGAAATATTTGTAAATAAGTCCTTTATCGGTAGCCTTGGTGTATTGTATATCCAAGTAGTAGTATTACGACCGTACCGTCTTATCTATATTGTAGTGAAACTGAGATATAAAGGTAGCCTAACTCGTTGAGTTACGGAAGATCTTCTTCGGCTCAATTGGTTAGAGCGCTGCCTTTAGATCTTGACGTCGTGGGTTCGATCCCCACAAGTGCCATGTGATTTTACCATCCTTGTTATTTCACAACATTGGCGCTGCGAGCACTTACTACCGGTGGAAACTGGGTATCCTGAGGTGAAAATCTGCCAGTTCAGTCACCTGATGTGACAGCGTTGATGTAAATATGTATATATGTAAATAGTTGAGAGATGAAGGCAGAGAGGTTCCGAGTGAGGTCACATTCCACTCGGTGAGTGAGCCATATGCCACTCACGTGTTATCAGGATGTTTCCAGTAGTAAGAACCTGCGGTTCTCGGCAGGATAGTCACACCCCTAAAAGAGAAAAGGGGGATGGGTGTAGTGAAACTGAGATATAAAGGTAGCCTAACTCGTTGAGTTAGGGAAGATCTTCTTTGGCTCAATTGGTTAGAGCGCTGCCTTTAGATCTCGACGTCGTGGGTTCGATCCCCACCAGCGCCATGTGATTTGACCATCCTTGTTATTTCACAACAATATGGATACCCAACACCAGAGCGTGGGAATTATATGTCGGTAAATTTTTCTGATTTTTTCCACTAGTAGAATAATAGGTCTATCAAATCAACGAATTAAAATCTGAAACGATTTATCGATTGCAATATGAATGACAATAAGTTCAAAGTTTCTGATATGCATGCATTACTTTTTTTGAAAATAAATTCATTAACTTTGAAGGCTTTAGATTTTTTGACAAGTGGAAAAGAAGAAGAACGAAGAGATCTGACTATAAACCTGCAACTTGCACTAAAGGTTGGAGAGATTAATCTGCGTGTTATGGAACTATTGGATAAAGGACATCGTCAGCAGCTTGGGGTGCCATCTCCATGTCAGGTTAATACTGCTCCAGTACCGGGAAAGGTAGGATAAACAGTCAAATAACAGTCTTTGTAGTTTTTGTCAGTTAGTGGAGGATAGCAATGCTGCTGAACCTATACCACCCAAAGGAACCAACTAGTAAACAGTTGGTTTTGATTCTAATATGAAACAGATACTTGTATGTTTTGATTGACACTACCTAGAAGGAAAAATAGTGAAAAGCAAAAGAATATTTATCAAGTTCTCCTGCATTTCCCAATTCTAAGCTTGCTTTCAGTAAGATAACTATTCGTGATACATTTCCATTTGACTGGAACATATTAAACGTTAGGTGACACTGTAATGTTGAGGAGTAAGCAAGATTTTTTTTGTTTTCTCTGAAAAGTGTTGCATACACAAAGTATGAATTTAGCTTCATATAGTTTATTACTGATCTCCTTCTTGCATAGCTCTTTCCTTAGCAGATTTTTGCTTTCTAATTAGACCCTATTGGTAATTTGTTCTCTATCAGCTTTTACACATAATTTTGTTCATGGATTTCCAAATGTTTTGATGTGACATAAGTTGTCGAAACGGCCATATGCAGAAACAAAATTCACACTAACGTCGGTATTATGTTAACATTATACAAAAACGGGAATTGGTAAGGAGCTTTTGCTCCAGTCCTAATGAAAACATTGACAAACAATAAATGGAAACTTATCAAAATTACTGAGTACAGAATTACTTCTGTAGATTGCCATTTTGACAACTTATGTTTCAATCGTGCAAATATAGTCAGAACAATGTGTAAAAGCAGATATTTCGATATTTAAGACAATATAAATCTGTTAGCACAATTCTTACATTAAATGGAAAACATTAAATGGCATTGTTATATGNTCTATTCGGAACATAATCCTCGGTGTTTTACATTATGTCATTAGAGAAACATTTTCTACAACTTAAACACGTTAATTATGAAATTTCTCACATCTTGTTAAATAAATTTTGAAATGTTTAAAAACTCGGCAAGCCTCGTTTTCAAACATTTGCAAAATTTATTTATCTCGATGTGAGAAATTTTATAATCAACTTAGTTCTCGTTGTAGAAACTATATTTCACACTAACGTCGGTATTATGTTAACATTATACAAAAACGGGAATTGGTAAGGAAATTTTGCTCCAGTCCTAATGAAAACATTGACAACAAAAAATGGAAACTTATCAACATGACTGAGTACAGAATTACTTCTGTAGATTGCCATTTTGACAACTTATGTTTCAACCGTGCAAATATAGTCAGAACAATGTGTAAAAGTGGATATTTCGATATTTAAGACAATATAAATCTGTTAGCACAATTCTTACATTAAATG
This sequence comes from Modiolus philippinarum, assembly GCA_002080025.1. Taxonomy (NCBI): domain Eukaryota; kingdom Metazoa; phylum Mollusca; class Bivalvia; order Mytilida; family Modiolidae; genus Modiolus; species Modiolus philippinarum. The sequence goes on from MJUU01029178.1 coordinate 40,136, forward strand.
GAAAACATTAAATGGCATTGTTATATGTATATACAATATATATTGATGTTTGTACCCTTCAGTGCATATTGATTTCTGGTCATGATCTAATGGATCTCCATAGGATACTCCAACTGACGGAGAACACTGGAATTAATGTTTATACACATGGAGAGATGTTACCTGCCCATAGTTATCCAAAACTTAGACAATTTAAGGTAAGAACATATTTTATATAGTAAGAAGTAAGAAGTGCTTTCAATATTTACATTGTATTATGGCTTGCAATTGTTGATTTTTCATGTATATCGTCTTTTATTTTCGGTTTCTAGGTATTTTCATTATACGTCGGTATGGCCTTTCATAAAGCCCGTTGCCCCCACAGTGCAACCAAAGCATAATGTAACACTTACACGATTGTAAATTGGGATAACACCATAATTCCCTCGTGTGCTCCAGATATTATATGTAACTAAAAGTTAAGTTTTATGGAGCAGAATGTGTAAAAATTGTGTTTTGTTATTTGAAAATATTTTGGTTATATGTTTTCTTCTATAAAGAATATGTTTTCTTTTCACACAACAGTATTTTCATCTATATGTTGATGATGTTGCGAAGCATTCGTCATTAATTCTGTTATAAAAGAGATCGTTAATCATAAAATATGGATATAAATGAACAATATCATGTGCAAAACAAAAGTATGGACACTATTGTTGAAAGTAGCTGGACAAAATTAGGTATTGCGGATGAGCAACATTGCTCTTTTTTTACTGGCATTCTTTGGTATCATCAAATTATCTGGATTAATTCAGACTACTGAAGTGAAGAGGGAAAGAGAAAATTCTACAATCAATATTCAAGTAACACGGCAATTCAGATGTAACACAAATCGAAACATTATCTTTCAAAGACAAAACCAATAAACAAATATGAACATGAATGCAAACAAAAATGGACAAGTATTGTAAAACTCGATTAAACCCTATAAACTGGTGGTATCAGCGGCAGGGTTAGTATGTAGTGCTACCCTCTTGGCACTTGTGCCCCCCGTCACTGACACCCTCAACACAGCCAGTTATAATACCCGGTATGATGTTGAAAGATCTGTTCCAATTAAAGAAATCATACATTTAACGTATGTAAATGTTTACCTTTTTAAATACAAACAACCAAGAAACAGCTTATAATTTGTCATTTTTTCAGAACTTAGCTGGCCAGTTTGGCAGTGCTTGGCAGAATCAGAAAATTGACTTCGGCGCATTTCCAGGTCCTGTTGTCGTAACAACAAATTGTGTAATAGAACCACTAAAGTCTTACAAAGACAGATTGTATACTTTGAATGAAACAGGTGTTAATGGAGTCAAGCATATTGACCTTTATAACCCTGACGACGTCACTCAATTGGTTAATGTGAGTTTCATTTTGCTTGGTAGATCCAAAAAGGCCTATAAGCTTTTATTTCATTTAAAAAAAAACTTCGGTCTGCCTCTGTAATAAATTTCTGTTGCCTCCATTCCATTTTTGGTATATGCAAAAATATGAGGTATAAGCAAAGCTCATTGTTAAATGCCTCATAGTGACTTCAATATCAAGAACACCAATGAAAGGGTTGTAACATTGCTTGTTTTACAATATACTACAGGGATGTAGCGTTGTTCAATATTTAGTATTCATATTTTCTCTGTTGCGGTTTTTGCCATGTCTTTGGACTTCGATTTTTGTAATCATCACTTCCTTTGTTCCTTCTGTATTCTACTGCCGTTGTTTTAGTAAAGTATTCCTTTCAAACCGGTGCTAGGAGTCGTCTTGAACTTACTATGAGGTTTGAGAATAGCTCATTGTTGAAGGCCTCATTGTGACTTCAAGATGAGGAACAACAATAAAAGCCTTGGTCCATTGCTCTGTTTTACCATGTATTTGTAGAGACTTTGTCTCGTGTACATTTACTCCATATCCTTTCATTGTTTATACGTTGCCGCAGCAGTAGATTTAGGGGAAGTATATGTATTGTTTTTAATTTAATTCTTTTTTTATTCCTAAAAACTAAGGACTATCCTAGTCTCGCATAGCTCAGTCCTTAGCTGATTTTGGCCTAACTATTTAGATCCTATTTTTAATTTGTTCTCTATCAGCTTTTATACACATTTTGGTATATGGATTTCCGATCTGCACTGAGGAAACATGAGTCGTCGAAATTCGCATATGGAGAAACTAAGTAAAACAGTAATTTCTTTATTATCATATAGTACTGTTGAAATAAACGGTGTGGGATTCTGATAAAAGAGATCAAAATCATATTTCACAAATATTGAAAATTAAATACAACAAAGGAAACAACAGAACAAAAAGAAAATAAAACTAAACACGGAAGGAACTAACCGAAAACGAACTAAAAGTAAGATCTCAGGTGATCTAGATGATTAAAAATCTTCTTTTTTTGTTTTCTGTGTTCTCGTTTTAGCCATGTCTTTGGACTTCGATTTTTGTGGATTTCCCTCATTTGTTCCTTCGATATTCTACTGCCGTTGTTTGTGTTACAGATTTTTTACTCGTCGTGTCATCCAGATTTGCAAAGGAACGCAAGTATAATCAAAAGAGTAAATAACGCATTTGAAAAGTAATTGTGAAAATCGAAGCGTCAGTCCAAAAACCCAAGGATACTTGTAAGCACTATAGAAATATGTCTGCCTTGTGTGAATAAATCGATTCCGAAATTGCTGTAGACTTCGTTACAGACGAATATTTCGACAGCTCATGTCTCTTTCATGAACATCAATTCAAAATATTTGGAAGGCGATAAATAGAAAACTGCAAAAATCTCATAGAGAACAAATAATAAATAAGATCTAAAAAAACTGCCACAATAAGAAAAGGAACGGAATTTCCTGCAAAAGTGTCAATCATTAATGTTGACGACCTCAGAAATACACGAAGGATTGATGTTCAACAAATTTATTCGCTTTGTCAGAAGAGTTTGTCGAAAATAACAAAATACCGAAGTTAGTGTAAATTTCGACAACTTATGTCTCTTATGCAGATCAAATCAAAACATTTGAAATACCCTAACAAAAAATGTGTAAAATCTGACAGCGAACAAGTAATCAAAAAGATCTAAACGATTATCCAAAATCAGCTAGGGACAGAGCAAGGCAAAAAGGGGATACTGCTAAGTTTTGAATAACGTTATTTGACTTCCGATGGTGACAATGTGTGCCCCTTAACTCTCTCATATTTTCGCATAAATCAAATTTTATCGAAAGGCTTATCAAAGACAAGCAGACGTAATTGATATTGTTATCTATTCTTGGCTTTTTTAAACAATCCTGCTATCTACATCTGAAATATTGCACAAAAATTGAACATTTACGATAGAACAGATATTAAAAAAAACTGTTTCTTATATTTAGAATTGAATCTCCATAACCGATAACAACAGAAATTTCATATTCTGGCTCACGGGATGACATAGCTGTCAAGAGCCCAATAACATGTACATTTTCTATAAATATACTCTAGGTCAGATGACAAGACTTAAAGACCCCTTAGGAAACATATACCGCGTTTGTTTATTATTTTTGCTTTAAAAATGGGAAAGTCTCTTCAGATAACATATATAAAGGATGATTACTCCTCTGGAGCACATGTTCCTCGTCCTGCATTTGTTTTGCTATATTATGAATTATTTTGATCCCTATTGCTGCAATGCTACATTTTTCTTTATTACAATGTATACTGTAACCATAAACATTAAATAAAATACAGTGGACTGATTGGTCTTTAGTTCTAGTGATGAATCCAAAAAGTTTTCCCCTGATAAAGAATGTCTTTAGCATAATTAACTTTATATTTAGGCTCATCAATATTTTCAGTTTTGGTCTTCCAATCAATTTCTTTATTTGACCAGCGCTTGTATTTTAAATACCTAAATACAAAGTTTCTATGATAAATTTGGCTTTTAAAAATGTGTCAAATTATCTTTTGTCAGGAAGTGTATAAAATGCTTTTTGAATTACCACCCTTTGAATATGAATACTTATATTCTTCACAATCAGATTAAATAGTTGTACTTTTGATACCTGTATTTGGAACTGTTTTCGATTGATTAATGTTTTGAAAATGGAACGAGTTTTGAAGCATAACTGATCAATGAAACAATACTTCAACATAGCGGTAAAATTTGACTTCTATGGAGCTTCAAAACAAGGAATACTTTTAAACTACACAATGGTATCTTATATACAACAGTCATTAGAACTGAGGAAAGTTTTAGTCTCGAAATAATAATGTCTTGCTTTTTTTATTTTTGTTTATATTTGTTGTCATTGTTTAAATCTTACATATTAGCTGAAATATTGCTGAGTAGACGTTAAACAATATTCAGTCAATCATATTAGCTGCAACCCTCATGGGTTAAAAGCTTTCAATAAAGTTTTTTATTAAGTTTATAATTTTTTCTAATTTATAGAGTGGTAAAACTTCTTTCTTATGAAGGATGCATTTTGCTAATGAAATCTTCATCGTGAAATAAACTATTATTAAAGTTCCATGTTTCACTGTGACGATGTAAAAGTGTATTTCTGTTGGACTTTAACGGAGAACTGCTAGTGAAAGAATTTATTTTTGTTTCAGCATGCAACGTCATTACCTGGATTTGATGAAGCATCCTGTAAGAAATATATTAATAAGAATATAAGTGTAGGATTTGGACGGGAAGTAATTTTACAACATGCAGCTCAGGTATTGTATCGTTATTCTTTGGAAATTATAATTACAAAGAATTATTTTGCAAAGCGTTTTATCGATCTCAGACAGCAATATCTTAGAGAATGTAAGAAAGGTACTTTGTTGTTTAATATATATGCAAAATCTTAACCTTTATTTATAGGGTAGCTTTTTGATAATTTGGTATGCGACTTTCTTATGGTGAGACCATTTTGTAGGTTCAACCTATTAAACTTAACCTATATATTTTACACTTCAACTTAAGTATAAGACAAATCATGTGTCTGTTTTGAGCAGAATTTATTTTAAGAATGCAGCACCTAAATTGCTTTCGATGAATGCGAGATTTTCATTTAACTTTCAGAAAGCGAATATGTCGGTTTTTGTGTTATCATAGGAAAGGTAATTTATTTATTTCAGGTTCTTGAAGCTGTAAATACGGGTAGTTTGAAACGTATGTTTGTAATAGGAGGATGTGACGGATCAGAACATAAGAGAAATTACTTTACAACTTTAGCAAAATCTTTACCTCCAGAAACCCTCATACTTACAATGGGATGTGCTAAATATAGAATAAATGACATTGAATTTGGTAACCTAGGTGACACAGGAATTCCAAGGTTACTTGACCTCGGACAGTGTAACGACAGTTATGGAGCCATAATGGTTGCAAAGGCTCTTGCATCGGCACTTAATACTGACATAAACAGTTTACCATTGTCTTTGTCATTGTCATGGTTTGAACAAAAAGCAGTAGCAGTCTTACTGAGTTTACTCAGTTTAGGAGTAAAGAACATCAGACTCGGTCCGGTTATGCCAGCATTTTTAACGCCCTCTGTAAGACAAGCATTGGAGGATACGTACGGCATTGTACCTGTTGACATTAGACACCCAGTGGAAGATGCTCAAGAAATGATGGGATAAACAGTAGATTCCATTGACTTGAGATATTGAAAAACTGATACGGTATAATTGTTATCTCACTGGCACTATATACACCATGCTGGCGCTTACTAATAGAGACATGTCGATAATTTTGTAAATGAATAAATCTCATGATATGGGAAACTCTACAAGGGACAAATCCCTACAAAAACGTTGTCGATTAAGCAAATAGAACAACACTTTCAATGTTGTTCTTCATCTCACACATTGATGTAAATGACTAAATACCGAAGTTACTGTGAATTTGATTTCTGCATATGCGCATTTCGACAACTTATGTCTCTTCAGTGCAGATAAAATCTAAACGTTTGGAAGACCATAAATTCAAAGATGTTTTAAAATTGATAGAGAACAAATGACCAATATGATCTAAATGTAAAGCCAAAATCAGCTAAGGACAGAGCTTTGCATGTGGGAGATACTCCTTGGTTTTCATCAAAATTTCCAAAAATTGAGATATTAAAAGGTTCATTGAAGATTAAAAATATCAGCAAATGAGAAATAATACCTGACCAGCTGTAACAATATAAACAGCGTTACACCCAAAACTACCATAAGTAATTACAAACAAATCACATGCACACACACACTAATAGGCTTTGCTATGGGCTGTATATTTTGCTTCTAGTTCCTACTTTTCTTACTCAAATATTATTGCTATTATTACTGTCATTCGATTTTGGTTTTGTCTTAGTGTTAGAAAACGACATTAACTAATCAGCCATCAAACCGATTTTTCAACACCATGTTCTATCTGGCTGTGTGACGGGTGCCATGCGTGGAGCATACCTTGCTTACCCTTCCGGAGCTCCTGATGATACCTCAGTTTTTGTACGGATTCACACTGCTAGTACCTTAATTGTATGTTGTATCTATATATTGCTGCTATGTTGTATATTATTTGTTATGTTGTAAGTTGTACGGAGATGACTTTTAATAATATTGATATAACTTGTGCCCGATCCTCTTGTTTTATTTGAGCAATAAAATATGTCTAATTTAATTTAATTCAATTCCAGTTGGAGAATTATTTTGGAAACAACGCTTTGGTTACCACCATACTGGAATATTTTTGTCCTTTCGATGGTTACAGATATAATTTATATCATGTTTCAACAATTGATTTTATAAGATTGTTACTTTTCACATCAATAAGCAGTCTTATGCAACACATGTATTTCTAATTTAAGTAATTTAAACGTTGCTGTCAAATTTGATATACATGTAATATAATTAAAACATTCAAAGTCGGTGATGTATAAAATGTATATAATTTACTACAACCTCAGCGAATTCTAAATTTTTTGAAATTGATAATGTTGCCCGTTCTGTAGAAATAGCTGCGGTATTTTGTTCTCTGTTATCAAAAGATCAAGAAGCTACAAAGACCACCTAAGTTTGAGAGAAAGTACAGTGTAGATGTTAGGCAAGGTTAAATTTTACATCCGACTACAATGTATTGTCATGTCATCTTATTTACTCGTCATGAAATTGCTTTTTATAGGACACCCGCCATGTTGAACACGTCAAACTCGGTAGTAAAGTCAAAGCATCATATCATATTGTTAATGGCGCTGTATATTGCAAATAACATAGCATGAGAATTTGCAGAAACATTTTGGAAAAAATCATAAAATAAGTGACATGAATGAATGTATTGAATGATACGATTGGTCGTTTAGCAGTGCTACAACTGAAGTTGGCATATCATGAGAATTTGCAGAAACATTTTGGAAAAAATCATAAAATAAGTGACCTGAATGAATGTATTGAATGATACGATTGGTCGTTTAGCAGTGCTACAACTGAAGTTGGCGTAAAACAAGAAACTACCAATCAATCAGTTTACTCGTATGAATGAAATTATTGCGCAATATTTTACGAAAGTTCTACATTTTTATTAGCTCACCTGGCTTAAAAGGCCAAGTGAGCTTTTGCCATCACTTTGCGTCCGTCGTCCGTCCGTCGTCCGTCCGTCCGTCCGTCAACAATTTCAAAAATCTTCTCCTCTGAAACTGCTGGGCGAATTGTAATCAAACTTGGCCTGAATCATCACCAGGATATGCAGTTTCAAAATTGTGTTCGATTAGTCCGAGGGTCAAACAACATGGCTGCTGTTACTAAAAATAGAACATAGGGGTAAATTGCTGTATTTTGCAAATAACTCGAAAACCGTTACAGATATCAAAAATCTGACTTGGACAAAAATGATCAACATGGCAAGATCTACCCACCCTGCAATTTTGAAGAAAATATGAAAACTATAACAGATAGAGGTCAACTTTAAATAGCAAAAATGTTCAGCATATCAAGATCTACCCACCCTGAAATTTTGATGAAAATCCAAAACCCCTTTTAGGAGGTATTGCCCTTTTTCCACCGAATTTTTAAAATTTTTGTATTTTTCGTCTTTTATTTCCAAAACTATAGAAGATGAAGGTAAAGTGTAAAATGATGAAATGTTTGCCATGCCGTGGTGAATTCAAAACTGTCATTGAAAATAGTTCGTTGACCTCCATTTTCAAAATGGCCGTCAAAAAAGGGCGGGAAAATTCAATATTGTCTGATTTCAATGAAATTTGGTTTCCAAATAGACATTGATGTTGCGACTTCAAAACCGGTGTTAAAAATTTTTCGTTGACCGCCATTTTCAAAATGGCCGCCAAAAAAGGCGGGAAAATTCAACATTGTCCGATTTCAATGAAATTTGGTTTCAAAATAGGTCTTGATGTGGCAACTTCAAAACTGATATTAAAAATTGTTCGTTGACTGCCATTTTCAAAATGGCTGACAAAAAAGGCGGGAAAATTTAACATTGTCCGATTTCAATGAAATTTGGTTTCCGAATAGATATTGATGTTGCGACTTCAAAACCGGTGTTGAAAATTGTTCATTGACCGCCATTTTCAAAATGACCGCCAAACAAAGGCGGGAAAATTCAACATTGTGTCATTTCAATGAAATTTGGTTTCCAAATAGGTATCGACTTCAAAACTGGTGTCAAAATGTGGTCCTTAGCAAGAATGTTTTTTTGTCAAAAAAGCTCAACAAAGACATAGTAAAACATTATCAGACTTTAAATACAGTTCAAGATATTGGTTGTGTTTGAGCTACCAAAGTTGAAGAGACTGAAGTTCAACTGTATAACTTACAATGTTAGCTTGATTGTGGCAAATGAAAACCAGGTGAGCGATACAGGCTCCTGGGAGCCTCTGGTTATTGCTTTGATTGCACTGGTAACAGGTAATCTAAGGGATCGACCATTTAACTTGAATGGGGGGTATGTTTTTTTTCTGGACAGAAATTATTTAACTAGTGCAAACAAAATATTTTTTTGAAAAATAAGCATTATTTTTGGGGGCAGAAAGTCCCGTTCAGAATATTTTTTTTTCATCACTTTTGCAGCCAGAATATTTTTTTTTCACATAAAATCAGCTTCAGAAAACCATAGCCACCCACCCCCCCCCTTTTCAGGTTAAATGGTAGGTCCCTAAACTGTCTTTGCAAAGTCATGAAATTAATTATGTCAGTTGTTTCTAAATCAATATAGCATTGTAAATATTTAATTTCATATTTTTATTTCCCTTTTTATACTTTGTACTATCATTATATCAATGTTTCAAATAAAATGTTTGTTTTACTTAATACATTCTTTTATTTTCAGAATTTCTTCTTTGCTTTTAGTTTAATTTATTACTGTTACAAAAAATATTCCCCTCCCAATGATTTGAATACCTTTAGTTTTGATACAGTAATGATTTTATTTTGTATGAAATTAAGAGACCAGCCCATAATATAGTAAAAAGATAGCGTCTAGTTGATTAGATGAGCCGAATATCTTTTCCATGTGAAAAATATTCTGCTTTGTTTTCTTCATACCTCGTGGTTAGTTCAAGACGGCCCCTAGCACAAGTTTGAGCTAAATCCAATGCTTAATATCTAACAACGCTACATCTACTCATATTTGCGGGCTCGTCAACAAACATCAAATCAACTGGTATATTGTTCTTACAATGGTTTTCATCTTTTACCCGGCAAAAGGACTAATACAAGAAAATAACAACATATTTAAAACCACAGGGCACTCATAGAGTCGACTGCAAGACAACTTTGCATAATAAAATCATGAAATGGGGGTACAATAAACAGGTCGTAAAAATTCGAAAAAAATAAAATACATTTTAGTGTATCTATATGAGAAACTCTCTTAGGAACAAGTGCACCATAAGTGAAATACATACAGAGAACACATCTTTTGGAAAGTAAATCTTTTTTACAGCCTCCACACTGCAGGAGAAATAAACTTCAGTCTGTCCTTATTAACAACGAAAGGATAGGCAGTAAATGCACAGGAGGCAAATTCTGAGAAATTAAAGCTTGTTTTACGGCGCAAATATATATCAGTCGATACGATATGCGAGATATATTTGCGACGTAAAACGAGCAAGAATTTCTCAGGAAAAGGAAATTCACAGTAGATAATTTTGGAATCATCATATTTGTCATACTCTTCATACTTGTTCATCGTTATAACAGATATCAATAAAGTTTCGAGAGATTATAGCGAAGCACATGATTGTCCTTAGATCCGAATAAGAGAAGATAAAGTTTTTGCATATTGTCCATAGAAAAGGAAACACTCATTACTAAATATAATGTCTGAGCAGAAGTTACAACATGTAAAGTTCTGGGACCTTGTGCATCTGTAGGTTTAAAAATGCCAAAATCGCGATAGTATGTGCAGTCACCATTCTTGAATGTCCAGAAACAACTGTGAATGTTTTCTGAATGACTGCATGGTAGGAAGACGTAATGTAAGTAATATATCGGCAAACGAATACCGAAGCAAACATGATTATTGGGGGAAATTCCAAAATTAAACATTCAAAATCACGGCAATTCATATTCAACACGAATTCAGACAGTATGACAAAGACAAAACAAATGAACAAGAACGCCACAAAACTAAAGCACTAGCAGTATGAACCCAAGCGAAACTGGGGTATCATCAGGAGCTCCGGAAGGGTAAGCATGATCTGCTCCAAGCGTGGCACCCGTCACAATGCCAGTGAAAAGTCCGGTTTTGTTACAGTCGGTGTTTGTCAGTTGGGTAAAAACTTTGAATCTACCCAAAGATATTTATAGGGTCTGTAAGTCTCGTCTAATTTTGGGACTTCCGGGTACATAATTTGTACCCGGAAGAAGCATTTTTAGCAGAAAAATATGACGTTTCAAGCAAACAATAAGGACGTCATAATCCCACAACGTCATATTTTGGCGGGAAACGTTTCTCGGTGTCACATGACGAGACTTACTGACCCTATTCTAATCTGTTAAATAGAATCATTGTTACGGTGTGTTTAATTATGGTGACGAACGTTAAAAAAGGATTTGACACCACTTACACTGAAAAACAAAATCAGTATCGCTATGTAAATAATGACTGTTCACATCTTTCAGATTTCCTACTGTTTTGATTTGATCTGCAGGGACATAAGTGTTCGAAACAAAGGCAGTAGAATACCTAAGGAACAAAGCACAAGATTACATAAACGAAAGTCCAGAGACAAGGCAAAATCAAGAACACCAGAAAGATGCCACACAACCACAAAACGCAAACACTACAAATATAGCAATAAAAACTAAAGCACTAACAGTGAATTCTCAAAAAGGGTTACATCAGGTGCTCCGGAAGGGTGAGCATGTCCTGCTCTGTATACAGCAACCATCACATTGTCAGCAGGTCAATCCAGGGTAAAGTCTGATCGGTAATGTCAAATCCGGGAAGACATGAATCCACCTGAAAATGTCCGTTTTCATTTGTGACGTCTGACATTTCATATCTATCTATGATGTTGTGGTGACGGCCTTGACGAAAGTAACAACGGCTGAACATATCCATGACTCAGCATTTTTTGTGTCAGTACTTTTGGTTTTTCACAAAGTCACTGTATAAACCACAAGCTCTACAGTAACGAATTTAAGTGTGAAATATAAACTCCATTTGCTGGGGAGGTAGGTATATTGCTGCTGAGAAAGGGAAAGTTTACAATTGGGAAGTCAAAATCCTCACGTTTGTCATATAACCTAGATTTCAGGCGTCCATGTTCGTCAATGTATGACAAAAGGTTGAGGTAAGGAGAAGAATTGGTTGTATCGGTTGTCTCTTTAATTTCAAGTTCACTGGGGGTAGATCCGATGTAAATATTCTTTAAATCTTGGTTATTAAGAGTATGTACATCGTTTATATATCTGAATTAAGCTGAAATTAAAAGTCTGTCCTAGTTCATTTTAGTCCTTGTAAAAACGTTGCTTCACAAACGTTGCTACGAATACAGGAAAAGTGGTGCATAATTTGTTCCCATATGAATCCCTATTGTTTGTTGAAAAGCGCGGCCTCCACATTCAGCAAAAATGTTGTCAATCAAACATTCAAGCATCTTTATCATGTCATTTTCACTGTAAAATTCACAGTATTTTGTTATTCTTTTGATGTCTTTATCGTTCATTTCCATTTATGTTACCTCTGTACTGTTATGAGATTTTTTTTACTTTGATTTTCTAAGTCTTACTTTTGGTTTTTTGCTTTGCTATGTGCTCGCCGATATAATTAATCCAAGTGCATAATCTCGTTTTTATCTTAATATCAAATATGGAGTATTATATATATCTTCTACAAATAATATTTTTGACCTAATATAGTAACAGATTTCCCATTTAGAAATACTTATTTTTAGAATAATTATTTATGATTTCATGGTTTGATGGTAACCACATAGTGTAGGTTGCCCTTCTATCTAGGTAGGTCGTTGATACAGTTTATATGGATTTCCATGTCATTTGACAGTTCCGAGAAATAGAAATAAAGTATTTGGATATACAGTATTTATAAAATATTTAAGCTATTCTATTCCAATTAAGCAAGATCCGGTTTTCTGATTGAAACTTAATATGATTTGTAAAGGGTGACATAGGAATGTTGACATACTACAGGAGAAAATATGAAAAGTTCTCATAATATACTCCAGCATGTTCAATAACACCATTTGAATTCTGGTAGTCATGATTAACAATGAAGGGATATGGAGTAAATGCAAATGAGACAAAGTCTCTACAAATACATGGTAATAATAAGCAATGGAACAACGCTTTTATTGTTAGTCACCATGAGGCTTTCAACAATGAGCTTTACTCATACCTCATAGCAAGTTCAAGACGGCCCATAGCACCGGTTTGAGCGGAATTCATTTCTAATTGTCGAGCAACGCTACATCCATGTTTTTTTTTACCTAATGATCCATGGATGCGGGATCGTCAACAAACATAAACTTAACTGGTAAAGTGTTCTTACAATCTCTGTCATCCATTGCCCAACAAAAAGACGATAGAAGACGATCACAACATTAAAACCACCACAGAGCACTCATCGAGTCAATTGTAAGAAAACTTGGCGTAATAAAATCATACGATGTGGGCATAAGATGAGTATTTCTGAACATAACTAAAATTATCAAAGCTAATCTGCAATTTATAAATATTCTTAGTCCTCCTACAATTAGTAAACAATTAGATGCTTTGTTTTTGGACGTTTTAACCTGGATATGGGATGTTGCCTCCTTGACATTTACCCCATTTCCTTTCTTTTTCATAATTAGTAATTTGTTGTAGTTTCGGACATTGGTCTGGTAAGAATAAAGCTTCGTTACAATGTTTCTTTTTCACAGATTAGGATAGACATTTTTGATGGATCCAGAATTCATTACTGACAAAGACCAACTATGGTAAATCCGGACTTTTGTAGCGTGACGGGTGCCACGTGAGGTGCAGATCATGCTTACCCTTCAGGAGCACCAAATGATAGGTTAAGATATGTAGGGGTTCACACTACCAGTGCTTTAGTTTTGTAGCGTTCTTGTTCATTTTCGTTTATTTGTTTTGAAAAACAAATTTGTTTTAACACAATAAAAAGATAGCGTTTATTTTGAAGAAAAAAATGGTTGCATTGCGTCAAAAACATTAGTTGCCGTTTGTTTCAGAATTTTATAGAAGAAAGATGTAAGAGGGTCTAACATTTACAACTGATAGTGAAATTCTTTATTCTATATATCTTTATTCAGAAATGCACAGTTTTACCCGTAAGGGTTGAAAGCATATATATGTATAAGCATACAATGTAAACAAACATATGGAATATAATAATCTGTCAAAAATATTGTCTGTGGTGAACTATGTAATTGTTTTTCCACTTTCCTCAGTATAAGCGATTTTTTAATAAATGGAGCAACATATTGCAAGTGAACAGACAGGTACAATAATTAAGCAAGTTTTCCAATTTCATTTTCATTGTTTTCAATTTTAATATGTTTACATTTCGATTTTCCATCTTCTCTTATGGACGTATATTTTGGCATTATGCAAAATATGTTAACTAACTCGTACTGAAAGGACGCGTTCAGTTCACAGTCAATAACTCTTATCTTACGTTTACAAAGTAAATTAGCATGTTAAACACAGTTCGGTATTCTGTATTTTTTATGGCCACCGGCATGTTGGACAGAACATATGAAGATTATTATGTCTTATTTGATTTTTCTAGTTAGCCGATAAGTAACCTTGCATTGTTTTTAGCAAAAGTTTTTCACATGAATAAAAGTTAACTATCGCTAATTCAGTAACAAAATACCCCTCATTTTAGTCGGAATATTAAAACAATTGAGAAAACTTTTTAAATATTTAATTGTTTGTAAGTAATGTGAAATGATACGATGGATTCTCAAAATTACCAATTTTATCTAATACGTGGAGCTTTTATTGAAAAAAAAACCGATAACAATGAAGGATTTTTTTTAATTTTTAATTTGATTTTTTGATCATTTAAGGACTACAAAATATCTTAAAATAGGAAAAACCTATCTGAGATATCCATTGGCTTGGTCTACCTCAAAAGTCTTATAGAAGTATTATAGAAATTAATAATTCTAGTTTCAATTGAAGAAAGAGTAACAAATTGTCCGTTGAGAAAATGTATTTTTAGATTCACTGTATATAATTTTATAGTAATTAACCCAGGTTAAAATGAATGAATTACTTATTACAGTTTAAAAAATGAATAGTACATTGTCAAGTCATTGTAGGTGTTTCTTCTTAAGTAAAGTATGTCATACAATCTGCAAACATAACATGATATATGCATCCGGTTTCAGATTTCAAAAAAAAAAAAAAATAAATAAATAAATAAGGCCTAATGTCACATTTTTTTTGGTAACTTGCTCAATTCAACTTGTCATGGTCATTCGAATGTTATCAAAGCCAAGTTCAGAAACTCAAAGGGAGCAATTTTAAATTCTTAAAGCTAGTTTTCAGAACACAGAACAAAACGTGAGTAACTTTTTAGGCCTTCGAAGTTTTAGTCTAAAAATTTGTCTGATGGTATTGAACCCCCATATATCTTTCATGAGTTTTATTATATTTCAAGTTTTATGCAGCGGCCACTACCGCTTTTTAGGGTGAACAACACAACGGCAATATAATACAGAAGGAACAAAAGGCAAGATTACATAAAATCCAGTGACAAGACAAAAGCAA
This sequence comes from Modiolus philippinarum, assembly GCA_002080025.1. NCBI lineage: Eukaryota > Metazoa > Mollusca > Bivalvia > Mytilida > Modiolidae > Modiolus > Modiolus philippinarum. The sequence goes on from MJUU01029178.1 coordinate 55,370, forward strand.
GAACACCAGAAGATGGAAGACATAAGACACTACATGCCCACAAAAACAACACTCAAAACTAACGCACTACCAGTGTGAACGAACAAAAAATAAAGAAAACAGTAAAATCAGGTGCTCCGGAAAGGTAAGCATGTCCTGCTCTGCATACAGCATCCGTCACAATGTCAGTGGGTCAATCCAGGGTAAAATCAGAATCGGTAATGTTAAATGCGGGATTTCTTGAAATCAATCCGTTAAAACTACATTTTGAGAAGAAATATTTTATCTCAGGAGTAGCTTTTTTTCTTTTTTTAAAGTTGGATGTTGTAAAACATAAATGTAAGTAGTATATCGGGGCACTTGAGAACACTTTTGACGAGGAGCCCCATAGTGCGTTCTTTGTTAAATATTTTATGGGCACCTCGTCAATAAGTCGAAAAGTCCCTCCCAATCGGAGGGACTTTTTGACCCCTGTAGTGCATTCTTTGTAAAATATTTTAGGGCCGCTTCGTTTTTTCCCTCCCAAAGTGACGAGGAGCCCCGTAGTGCATTCTTTGTAAAATATTGTTAGGCTGCTTCAATTTTCCTTCATTTTATGCAAATTAGCAGTGTAACCCCTTCTGTTACTTAAAACAGAATCCATTGACGATTTGTTGATTTAACTTTCTGTGTCATTGACCTTATGGCCTGGTTCGGTAGAACTCGCCCTTCCTCTATCCAGGATACTTTCCTAGATTTCGCCTTCTACTTTGGTCTCGTCCTACTTCTGTCTATGGTTTTTTCACGGGTCTCGTCTTTATCTTAACCCAAACCATAACCTTTAACTTTAACCCTATCTTTTCTGTTGTTGTGTTGTTAGAGTAATCAGTACTGTTGTTTTTGTTCATGCCTAATTCCATTTCCCTTACTTGTAGTTTTTTTTCTTTACCTCTGTATATAGTTGCTTCCCTTTTTAATGTTATAATTATTGAAGTTATCTCTCTTTGATCTAACTCTGACCTTTAATCTTTACACTTATCCTTGTACTAACTCTTACTTTTCTGTTGTTAGATCAGTAATGCTGTATTTGTCCACGACTAACCTGAACCATTCTTTTGCAGTTTTTCTCTATCGCCATAGTTTCTTTCTATTTTCAAATAATTGGAGTTACCTCCATTTTATCTCTAACCTTAGTTGCTATGACAACTCTCTATTCATTTATTATTTTTTGAATGTTATTCTAATATTCTCCAGCTATTGAAGTTATCTCTCTAATCCAAACTCTAATCCAAACCCTAACGCTAACCCAAGTTCTTATGTTAACTCTATAATCATTCATTATTTATTTTCGAATATTTTTTAAATATTCTCATGTTATCCCCCCCTTTTTATCCAACTTCTAACCCTAATCTAAGTTGCTATGGCAACTTTTATTTTTTTTATTATTATTTTTCATTTTATTTATTATAATATTATTCGTTTATTTTATTTACTGACTTTTTATTATTTTAGATTATTTAATTAATTATTTATTATTAATTTATTTTATTCATTTATTATCATTTTAGTTACCAATATTTATTTTATTGATTAATTTTATTATTGTTTTCATTTATCTATTATATAATTTATTTATATTTTTAATTAATTAATTATTTTTGTTATTATTTGATTTATTCAAAATTTAATATAAGTATTTTTTTTTATTATTTTATTTAATTTACTTATTCTTGAATGTCATTGTTTTCCTAAACATCAAACCCCACTAATTTATTAGTATTGTTCATTTACCTAGTCCCCTAACCCTAACTTTTAACTTTCTCTTTCGCAAGTGCTATACTTGTTAGATCTATTATTATATGTGAGATCGTACTTAGGTCACTCTGCGTTTATCCAGGCTTGTGGATAGGCCGCATTACCCTCCTTCCGTCCCATTTGTTTTAATTGCTTTTATTTTGCTAACATATAATGTCATATCAGTAAGTAGATATATTGTCCATTTGGTATTGGATCTCTGATGCCTTATAATTTCAAGGAGATCTTGTAGGATCAATGAGCTGGTGAACATCCTCTGTATTTTAAATTAGCATGGACACTTAAAAAAATCTGGCATTATTTCGACTGGCAAAGAAATATCGTAGTTCATCTGTTTGTTAATCTCGTAAATTAAATCCAAAGGATAAGTTTATTTTAAAGTTAGACGTTTGTTGTTCAAAGACTTCCCATATTAACTATAGAACATTGGGGAGATTGATGCTTTCCAAAACGATCCTCTATGAGGTTTCCTGTATATTCTACGATTCGAATACTTGGTCAGCACTTGTAGGTACAACTGCGCGTCGAGTGTCACGATATTCAGGTAAGACGTCTGCTTTGGTATGACCCTCGTTGGTTGTCGGTGTGTTGAGCATTTTATCATCGCTTTCAGGTTGAGTTGTAGTTGGTTGACCCCCTTTTCTAGATTGTAATATGTTGGGTCTGTTCACCATCAACATAAGCTTCGTAGATTTGGCTCCTGGTCTTTCGTGTATAGCACGGTGACGTTTTAGGTTAGAGTTATCGTTGAAATATCGTCCACAGACATCACACTTCAATGTGTAGTCATGGGAAGCTTCATGCCTTCTTTTGTTGTCTTCTCGGTCGAATTTTTTCTCACACCTGGAACAGCTGTATTTTTGTTTTTCCTCTGAGTGGCACTTCGCGTGTCGTTGTAAATTCCGTTTTTCTGTGTACGTTTTCGGGCATTTGTCACAAGCGAACATTTTAACTTTTAACCAAAACTGGTCAACTGATTGGCAGTCTGGCGACTGAAGAAGCCGGTCGATCGCACTTTTATATAGTCAAAGTCATTTGTATCGATGGCCGTGATTGGCGGTTTCTCTTTTGTAAGACAGTTTCTGATTTGTAGATTTTCCTGCATTCTGATTGGTAAATCCATTGTAAATGGAGGCTTTTGATTGGTTGAAATCCCTGCAATTTGATTGGTCCACATTCTGTACACCTTCAATCCACTTTTTGTTTCAAAAATGGTGACTTACTGAATGTTTACAATCAAAAACACTACGAAACGTAAAATATAAACATAATTTTGATATCAAAACACATATCGAATCGTTTACTATGACTTTGAACTGATACAAAAACATCAACGACATTGATTTGACATTGACATGAAAAGAGCGTGATATCTCAGATATGAATTAACATAAAATAAGGACGCAATTTGATATGAAGAAGTTAACAACAAATGAAAGACGAAATAAACATCAAGTGAAGGCAAATAGATACAAAAATAATGAAAACAAAAACAACAATATATGACAACTTAATAACAACAATATAAACTGTTACATGAATACACAATATGAAACATAAACATCAATATAATTACAACAAAGTATGAAACCAAATGTTAACTTTGACATCAAAACATAACATGACACACAAAATATGAACACAAATACAACAAAACATGACAACATAATGATATGAACTGTTAAATGAAAACATAACAAGATACGTTTACCATGACGATGAATGAACCAAAATATTTAAACATATGAACTTTATCTGAAAGAATGATATGAAATACAAACTATGAAAACAAATAGATACTGAGGACAATAAGAACACCGAATACATGCATAGATGTTTAAAGATCAACATAAAGTAATACAAACTATTAAAACCTGTGAATGTGAACACCAAATACAAGCATAAATGTCTAAAGCATGAATATTGAGTGATACAGCATATGAAAACACAGTGATGTGAACAATAAATATTAATAAAAACGTTAATACATCAACATGAAAAGGTACAACATGTGAAAACTCACTGATATGAACATCAAATACAAATAAAGACGTCTAAGTGACACAAACTATAAAAACAAATCGGCACTGTAGATAATATGAACCGTATATGAAAGCATAAATGTTAAATTATGAACATTAACTGATACAACATATGAGAACACACTGATGTGAACACTAAATACAAGTAGAAATGTTCAAATATGAACATTTAACGACACAGAACATGTAAATATGCAAACATTGACACAGGTGTTTATACCAAAACACAATATGAAATGTAAACTATGAACACAAACAAAACAAAACCTGATAACAGAACTGTTACATGAAAGCACAACATGAAATGATAAATATCAAGATAAAGTGATACAAACCATTAAGCTTAACAATGTTCAGATGACCTGTTACATGAAAACTTAACATAAAACGTTAAATGTGACCACAGATACAACAAATAATGAAAACAAGTACAACAATAAATGTTACAACATATGAATGTAAACACCAAATACGAACAGAAACGTTGTGACATCAACATATTCTGACGCAAGATATGTAAACATATGAACATTAACACGAATATGAACATCAAATCATACACCTAACGTTAAGTATAACTATAAAGTGATATAAAACATATGAACATGAACACTGATATGAACAAAAATATAATCAGAAAACATTGAAATATCAAAATTAAACGACATTCATATGAACTTTAATGATAAAACTGAAACATAACTTGAAATCTCCAATGAATTGACAACATATAGTCATTGATATGAATATTTACACAAAAACAAAGACGAAACTTAAAATATCAAGATCATATGATACAAAACATTATAGATTAACCACATTCATGAGAACTTGAACATCAAAACACAACATGTAACATGAAATATGAACACAAATACAAGCATAAATGTTAAATCATGAACATTAACTGATACAACATATGAGAACACACTGATGTGAACACAAAATAAAAGTAGAAATGTCTAAATATGAACATTCAACGACACAAGATTTGTAAACATACAAACATTGACATGAATGTTTATACCAAAACACGAAACATAACGTTAAGTATGAACACAAACACAACGAAACATGACAACATAATGTGAACTTCACATGGAAATATAAGATGATATGTGACAAATGAACACAAACACAACAAAGTATGAAACCAAAAGTGAACTTTGATATCAAAACATAACACCAAACGTTATAACATCGACATAAAGTGACATAAAAGGTGATACATAATGACATTAATGTAAACTTTAACACAGAAACATACTATGAAACGTAAAATATGAAAAGAAATACAACAAAATATAAAAACAAATGTGAACTTTGACATCAAAACACGAAACATAACGTTAAGTATGAACACAAACACAACAATACATGACAACAAATGCAAACTTGAACACCAAAACACAATATGAAATGTAAAATATGAGCACAAAGACAACAATACATGACAACATAATGATATGAACTGTTACATGAAAACATAACAAGATACATTAAACATGAACAATAACACAACAAAGTATGAAACCAAAAGTGAACTGTTACATGAAAACTTAATATGATATGTTAAATATGAACATAAATGCAACAAAGTTGAAAAATAAATCTAAACTTATATATGAAAACACAACATTACACATTAAACATGAACATTATTACAACAAATTATGAAAAGAAATGCAAACTTATACATGAAAATACAAACTGAAACGTTAAATATCAAGATTTGGTGACGCAAAACATTAAACAAATCGATAATGAAGACTTTAACACAAAAACACAATATGGAATGTAAAATATGAACATAATTACAACAAATTATGAAGATGAATGCAAACTTGACATGAAAACGTAAGATGAAACGTGAAATATGAACATAAATTCAACAAACGCGAAAACTTATTGACATTAAAGGAAACAAAACTTAAATAAACCATTAAAAAGTTGTAAAGAATGAGACAATCACATCAAAATATGTAAGCAAATCGATAATGAAGACAATATGAACAATAAATACCAGTATAAATATTTATAGATCAACATTAAGTGATTAATGGGTGGTTAATTTAAAACATCTACCAGTTGAGATTTATACACCGATTATGTATATTATGAGATATGTAGGATTAGAGCTAGAGGAAAGTCGCCGTCAAGAAAAGGGAAATTAGTAATAGTGAAATCAAAATCACCACTTTTATCATAATTTTAGTTTTTATTCTGCAAGAGTCATTGATGATAATTAGATCCAGAAAGGGGCAGTATTTAGAATCATCATTTGTTTTATAAATTTCATTTATTGTGGATAAATGATATCGACATAATCTAAAAACTGGGTATTGTCAATTTTAAGGATATCGTCAATTTACCTGCTATTATCATTGAAAATTGATATAAGTTTACTGCTATTTGGTAGTCTTTTCATGAAGTCCCGTTCGTAACAGAACAGAAAAAGATCTGTAATGAGAGATACACAATTAGTACCTATGGCGATTCAAATGACCTGTTGATAAACAGCGGTGCCAAATGTTGTCTAGCAAGAGATTCGGTGCCTTGATCATGTCATCACATGTCAAGGAGCAATGATTGTTGTAGGTAATAATGGAAAAGAATCCTTGTATTTTGTTACAGCAAATGAACTGTAGACCAGAAAATATGAATGACCATTTAATAAGTTCAAACTGCTCTTTTTATAAATTGTAATTTATCTTAAACTTCAAGGGTCCAAAAGTAGTTGACACGAGAGTTTTGATATGTTTCTACAATATTTTATTACTAACTCCTTATTACAAGTAAATGAACTGGTTAAATGGATGGGTAAATTTGTGATAGAACATATAACGAAATAAAACGATGTTTGTAGAGATTTTTGTGAAGCGTAGGAATCCAGTACATAGTAGGTGAGGCGTTATCTTGAGGTGGAACTTTGAGCGTTTCTGTATCTTTGTGATGTTGTTTTGTGAGTGTTTTCTCGTTATAACTTTAGATTTTATCTGCACTGAAGTGACATAAGTTGTTGAAATGCGCACATGCAGAAACAAAATTCACAGTAACTTCTGCATTTAGTTATTTAGTACGTATAAAAGTGCTTGACTTGGCCAATTCGTTTCGTTGGACATCGATATAGTATTTTTTTCAAATGATTTAACTTTACATTGAAATAACATTTCACCGTGTAATTTGAGTAAACTTCAGTTTCGTTAGACCCTGTTGGCTTTTAATAAAAATCCGTATAAAATAAACATTCTATTATAATCAATATTTGAAAGAAGTAAAAGTATGTCTGTGCGCGAGGCACGAAGACATTTTAACCACCTCTTTTCTTACGAAGCACTTTAATTCAATTAATTTAACTGACTTTAAAGACCATCGAATATGACAAAGACCGTCGAATATGAAAGATACAAAAGGTATATATCTAAAAAATAAATAATCACATCCCGCCATTGAAATAGAATCTTCTACTCATGTTTATTTATCAGTTTATTTAAGCTACATATATTACTTAGTTAATAAAGGTATTTTTAGTTCTACATACGAAATTGATTTTGTTTTAGATATTTGTTTATTTTTATTATATAAATACCGATTAGATTGTATTTCAAAAATTACCTGATTTATCGATCTCTTGTCACTTTAAATATATTTTCTTACATGAATTCGGCAACTTGAAATTCTAGCCGCGTCGTTTGATCACCTTAATATTACAGAAAGGTAGCGAGGGTTCGATCCTCGGACTGGGAAATTTTTCCCACATGAAACTTAAACTTCCTCTTATATTTAGGTGAAACATTACAGAAGGTAAAAGTTAAGCACACGACATATAAATGAATATGCATAAAAATTAATGAGGTAGAAGTAATTAATTCGAGGTAAATAATTCGGGGTAAGTAAATAATTTGAGGTAAATTATCAGTTAAAGTGTTTCAAAATCGAGATAATCAAAGGAAAGAGAAAAGAGAGATGGAATAGTCCAAGGCATTTACAAAAATTAAAGTGTCTTGAATAATAAAAGAAATGCACATAACAGGTCTTTAAGGGTAAATATCAAGGAGACAACATATCCTATTCCCTATCAAAACGAATTAAATCTGACATCTGGATCTTTCCCATATTGTAGTTGCTTCACAGTTATAAAAAATATTGTGTCATGCACAAACAAATTGTTAAATACTGTCACGCTCCATGTAAACTCTGGAAAAACACTGTTCGAAATATTTTTCCTCAAATAAAGGGTTTTTGCAAAAGATAGAAATAATATTTGAAAAGATAAATCGTAAAACGAAAATTATGGAAACAAGTTGGCATATCATGTCGCTGTCGTATGAGATTTTAAAGTCTATGAAAACTGCAAGTTCTGTTTCCGGTTTTTGTCATATACTTGCAGATTTCATACGGGGGTTTACATGTTTATGAGATTTTAAAGTCTATGAGATTTTAATGTATGCGCCGTACGACGGAAATATTTGAAAATATGATTTTTATATAGAATTTAATCTCTATATATGATTATAGGAACCAAATATTTATTCAGCTGTTAAAAGAATTAACATGACGAACCATTAATTATAGAAGTAATCAGAGGTTGGCGGGGATAGTGGGGATCAATTCAGTTTTGTAGGAAATTGATTTGCAATATTGCGACACAACTTTGTTTCAAAAAAAGGTGAAAAATGTATGCACTTGTAAACAACCAGTAGGCAGAAACACATCAACAGGGCAACATTTTTGCATTTTACTTGGGGGGGGGGAGGGGGGTTCAGGGGCTAAAAAAAACGATTAGTTAAATTCAACAAATTATTTGTAGTTTTCATGTGCGGGAAAAATAATTATTATTTCTATAATTCAAATAATTCAAATCAATATTAAATATTAAATGAATTCGACATTTTTATATTTCCTAGCTTGCAACTATTTAAAAATCACAGCCATAAAATCTGCAAGCATAGGGTCTGAATGATAGACCCAACCTGTCCACAGATAGCAATAAAATATCATGATAATTATTAATCGCAACTATTTTCACAGCAATGAAATCTGCAAGCATAGGGTCAGAATGATAATTTAAGACCCAACCTGACCACAGATAGCCATAAATAATCAAAATTATTAATCGCAACTATTTTCACAGCCATGAAATCTGCAAGCATAGGGTCAGAATGATATTTTAAGACCCAACCTGACCACAGATAGCTATAAATTATAGTAATTATTAATCGCAACTATTTTCACAGCCATGAAATCTGCAAGCATAGGGTCAGAATGATATTTTAAGGCCCAACCTGACCACAGAAAGCTTTAAATGATCATAATTATTAATCGCAACTATTTTCACAGCCATGAAAGCTGCAAGCATAGGGTCAGAATGATATCTCAAGAACAAAACCTGACCACATATAGCCATAAATAATCAAAATTATTAATCGCAACTATTTTCACAGCCATGAAATCTGCTAGCTTAAGGGCTGAATGATATTTTAAGACCCAACCTGACCACAGATAGCTTTAAATAATGATAATTATTAATCACAACTATTTTCACAGCCATGAAATCTGCAAGCATAGGGTCAGAACAAAACCTGACCACAGATAGCCATAAATAATCAAAATTATTAATCGCATTTATTTTCACAGCCATTGAATCTGCAAGCATAGGGTCAGAATGATATTGTAAGACCCAACCTGACCACAGATAGATATAAATTATAATAATTATTAATCACAACTATTTTCACAGCCATGAAATCTGCAAGCATAGGGTCAGAA
>MJUU01029178.1:72906-97251 GCA_002080025.1 Modiolus philippinarum
GTGGACCAGAGGTCCCCGAGGGTATTCACAAGTCCAATAGTCAGATTTGTCTGGCACGAAAATTTACCTAGCGATTTATAGAAATTTACCGTTTTATCTTAATTCTAACCCTTTAGAAATACTACGGCTTCATTCCGTGTATGGCACTCGGTGGATGTCCGTAGTACTGGATTTGGCTTCCTATTTCGATTTTTTTGGTAATGAGTACTTCTTTGTTTACAATTTTTTGATTGTGGCTTTCCATATTATTTGATTTTGATGCTGCTGATGAGAGATTACTCCTTGAAACACGTGTACAGCATAACTAAATTTACTGTAAATTTTTGCAACTTTGGTATTTTTGTATTTTTCAAGCTCTTTCGGATAAATAAGATGAAGAAAATCACCAAAGCCAGGGTTGTTTAGTGATAAAATATCATTTATATGACGGAAGCTGAAATTAAAGGTCTGGGCCAGTTTTTTGTCTTTATTTTGAAGAAGCCTTTCAAATACAAGCTTAAACAAAGCAATGGAAAAACGCTTTTTTTGTTCTTCATCTTGAAGTAACCATGAGGCCTTCAATAATCAGCTTTACTCATACCTAAAAGTAAGTGCAAGACGGCCCCTAGCACCGGTTTAAGCGGAATTTATTGCTAGATGTCGAACAATGCTACATCCATGTTTCTTTATCCAAGGATGCGGGATTGTCAGCAAATATAAACTTAACTTGCAAAGTGTTCTTACAATCGCTGCCATCCGTTGCCCGACAAAAAGACTAATAGAAGACGATCACAACATTTAAATAACCACAGGGCACCCACCGAGCCAATAGTAAGAAAACTTGGTATAAGAAATCATGAGATGTGGGCACAATTAACAAGTGGTCAGAATAACAATTTGAAATTACAGTAATAAAAAAGCCGAAATTTGAAAATATGATAGTTTCTCTAATGATATGTCAAGTTTAAACCGGTTTTGACCCGTTAGATAAATTTTCTTTATTCAACGTATGTTGAATAAAGCCCCGTGGTATTTCCCGCCGAATCTATTCGGAATACAATTCTCGGTGTTTATCATTGACCATTAGAGAAAAAGATTACACCACTTTATCCCGTTTATTACACATGTACCATATTTTATCCACTCTCGATAGTTACATTTAAAAATTTTAAAATGCTCGGCAAGCCTCGCAATTAAAATTTTAAAATTTAACTATCGCTAGTGGATAAAATATGGTAATGAACGGGATCTTGTGGTGTAATATATATGTATCCATATGAGAAATTTTCTCAAAAACACGTACACCATACATGCAAAACACGTACACCATACATACAAAACAGAGATGAAATTATCACTGATACACCTGTAAAAACATATTGATGGATTATAATTATAATACTTCTCTTCAGTATGCGATATCCACCTTCAAGAATTTTATCAATTTAATGAAACTTGAAAAGTCTGATCAAAAATCTTTGACGTTAATACCCATACTTTCTTTAATCTTATTGAAGCATTGCTAGTAAATATTTAACCACTATGTGAGCTAATCCTCTTCAATCAAGGAATAGGAGATGTTTGAACTTAGAACATAGTACCAAGCAACTTCCATTGCTTACTTGTATTTGTAGAGATTTTGATTCTTGTTATACTCCATATTCTTTCATTATTCATTATATATTTTTGTAATTAAAATACACTGTTTTCACGAACCTATACTAGACACATTGTATAGCTTTTGACATTGGCAGCAAGTTGTGTATAAAATTCTTACTTGTAACTACCATATACCAATCAAAACTGAGACAAACAATTTTATAGTTCCATTATTTCAGAAAAAGTTTTTTTCTTGACCAACCTTACCAGAATCCATTTTCTAAGGATGTGTTCAAGCAACAATTGTGAAATAATATCCCCAAAAAATAAGATTTGTCTAATTTCCTGTAAAAGATCATAAAATAAAAGATGCTAGATCCTTCAGTCTCACTTTTGATATATTGATGATGTTCTCTCAATAAATAACGCATCTTTTTTTTCTAAATGGACCCCATCAATATATCCACATTAACTAGAGATAAAAGAAACGACAGAAAACACTAGATGTTCATTTTTTGGACTTGCATCTCGAATTTGAAGAAAATGGTTATTTCAGTATTAAAATTTGCGACAAAAATGTTACGATTTTAGTTTCAAAATTATCAATTTACCTAACATGAACAGTACTATTCCCGCTTCTCCTACTTATGTTTCACAGTTGATTCGTTATGCAAGAGTTAGCACAAATTATAAATTATACAGTCTTTCTCATTCTCATTAGACATAGTTATCTCCGTGATCGCCTTATTAATCGAGGCTAAAAAAAAAATTCCCTTCCGTCCGATCATTAAAAAGTTCTTTAATAGATATCAGTCCCTTGTGGAGAAATTTGAAGTTTCGGTCCGAAATCTGGTTCAAGATTCTTTTATTACTTAGTACTGGGATAACAATTTCTTTTAACATGTCTACGACCTTTCAATAGCAATTGCTGTTGAGTTGCTACCGGAAACTACAGCCATGGAAGGGGAACCCGCAATTTTTTTTTAAATGCCTGAACCAAGTCAGGACCATTGTGGTCGACAATTTTTCCGGTTGTTTCCACCTGATTTGTCTTTTTGTCTCATGGATTTCGAATATGACAACTCTGTTCGGTAATTTTATTATTACTCCCATTGTATAAGTATCCCTGATGTCTCATTTATTGCCCTTTAATTTCAGGCTGACAGAATAACAATGTCACATCAATGGAGAACTTGACACGTTAATTTTCCTGACTATGTTAGATATAATGTACAATGAGGTTATATTTTATATCCTTTCCATTTTGATATATATTTCCTCTTTTTACATCTTAGATTGGGTTCGCTCTATTTAGTTTAGTTAATGAAAATAAAAATTAGCATACAAGTTAAAACATTCAAAGTCATTTAAAGGTAAGAATTCTACTAAATCGTTCATAGAAAACTCATTTAAGGTTAAGGTTCGGTAAATGATCGAATCCATAGATTTTCTTTAAAATTTGACTGTTGAATGAGTTTGAAAAACTGAGTCAAAATATGTAAAAAAAGTACGGGTCACCGAATTGGATTCCGCGGAAAATAACATTGAAAATGGGACTAAAAAAATCTCTAAAAATACAAGGATTATATGAGGAAATCTAAAGCAAAACTGTCATTACCGATACCAAAACAGTAATATCAAAAAACTGAATCCATAGATTTTTTTTCTTAAGCTCTTAATGTGCAGATTAAAATGATATAAAATAATCATAGGGTCACCGGCTTCGTTTTTTTCTTACAGAAGCTCAAAGGCAAAGAAATAATCGAAAAGTGAGACAAAATATATTTGCCGAACAAACGTCATGACGTCCGACTTGGGTTATTGACGCCAAGTCATTGCATTTTTTTTCGCAAGCTATGGATGTTATGTGTAACGAAGGTATTTTCATGACCGGGTAGTCAAATATATATAAATTTTTCAAAGTGATAGACATTACAATCATTTCACAGATTGCATTCAGTTGCATACGGATTTAAGCATATATATATATTTTTATCTTTCATTATACCTTTCCAAAAACGGCTTAGAATTCACCATTACCAATAACACCAGTTGCCACCCGTGAATAGCCAGAGTAAGCAATATTTTGTTGACAGTGGCAATTTAACCCACTTTGGTTAGATGTTTTCTTAACATAGTGTTCATGTCAGTGCGATTTACATGTGTTCACTCGTTTCATTTTTGTGTGTATTTGGTTAACAACTACCCAAGAGGTGTTGTTTCTGCTCATTATCGTATGTTATTATTTGAGCTTGTTTTTAATAAAATTTTGGTGACACTCAGATGTTCTCAAAATCCCTATTCTATTCCTGTCAGAATTTCTACGAGCGTGCCAGAACTTGATCGCACATTACGTTTTGACAAAATAAGTTAATTACAAGAGATTCCGGTATTATTGTTATCATAATTTCAAAAATCTAGATCCAGATATTCCTGTTATGTAAACTCTTTGGCCTCCGCCGAGAGATGAATTCGTTTATATTTAAACAGTTTCATACATTATATTTGTCTCTGCGTACGTTATATGTCAGAAGGGTGGACAGACAGGGTAAAGTGAGACCGGGAAGAAAGGACTGGAGAAAGGAGACATGCACATTAGAAAGGAGAATAGTGGACGACAGGGAGGAAATGGGGACAGGAGAAGCAGAAAAGGAGTAAAATGGAGAAAAGGGACAAAATCCCTATAAATACATGGTAAGATGAAGCAAATGGAACAACGCTTTCATTGTTGTTCTTCATCTTGAAGTCACCATTAAGCCTTCAACAAAGAGTAAGCACTCTTATATCTTGAGCCATCTCTAATTGTGATAAGTAATAAAAGTGATGTATCAAGAGAGAGGTTTTGTTGTGCATTTTGCAGACCATATCCAATGCTTTAAAAACATAATTCATTTAAAAGCTATCTGAAGCGACCATTGTGAGAACATTATTACAAAGAAGCGTAGAATACCGATATTCATATGTCACAATACAACTTTGAAAAAAATGACATGTTTAGCACTGAGACAACTTCCGTCAACATCTCATAAGTATTCTCTAAAGCATGCATCACTTATGAGACACAAGACAGTATCCTTCTATGGATGCATTACCTATCATGTGACACAAGCATCCCGCTATGCAGGCATCACTTATCATGTGACACAAGTATCCTTTTATTCATGTATCACTTATCACGTGACACAAGTATCCTGCTACGCATGCATCACTTCTCAAATAAAAAATGTTATGCCCAAAGTAAGAAAACAAATCAGGGAACAAGTCAAGTTGGTGAGTTGATGAAACTATACAGAAAGAGACGTAATGTTAACAAGCCAGTTGTATGTTGTTTGACAGTTGTGTTATACTGTTTAGACAGCGATTGTAAGTACACTATACAAGATTATTTTATGGCTATTGGCGATCCCGCATCAATTAGTAAGAAAAAATATGGATGTGTCATTGTTTGACATCTAGAGATGAAGTTCCCTCAACCTGTGCTAGAGGCCGTCTTGAACTCACCATGCAGTATGAGAAAATCTCATTGTTAAAAGCCTAATGGTGACTTCATGATGAAGGACAGCAATAAAAGCGTTTTAGATTCGCTGTATATTATTGAATTAGTCAAAGTGAAGGTCGATGAGTTAAAAAAAATACTACAGATTTAAGGATATTTCTAGCAGGTAAATATACTTGGTACATCTCAACTTTTCTTCATACTATTACAAAAAACAGGAAAACAGCTAACACCTACAATGGCCAGGAACTACAATCACATGCCACAATTTACAAGCAAACTGCACCAGAAAAACAATAATGAAAACAAGAGACAAACATAAATAACGATAGGAACTGTATAACTGTATCCGCTTTCGTGTTTGCAGGATAGGAACGTTGTAATATTTTCCCTACAATTCAGGAGACAAATATAAATGAAATTTATTTAACTTGTCAAAGTCGTTTGAATATTATTCATTCCACTTAGTTCAGGATCTCAAATGATGACGTTTTATTTGGTCTTCAAACTTGTCTCTGGTCTTGAATCTTTCATATTTTGGAAGAGTTTTATTTTATATCTTGTTTTTGACAACAATTTTAGCTTTTCGTTTAGAGTAGTAAAAACATGTTTCAAACTTTGTTTGATACCTAAGTAGAAGAAAATTGATTTGTCTCAGGTTTTGAATTAAAGGTAGTACTAATTTTGAAGAAAAAAAAAATCCACAATGCGTCAATATCCATAATACAGGTTACTTAAGTTTTTTTGAGCGTACAAGATTGNGAGGGAGTTAATCCTTCGGTTTTAGAATTTACATAAATTTAGATGATAGTAATTGAACAAAGTGTACACATGAGATATTATCCCATGTACAAGTACACCATATCTAAGAAAAATAAAGAGCATACATCTCTACCACGGGGAATTGTTTTACTCCACACTCCACACTGCAATAAAAGACAAACTCCTGTATTAAATATTTCACGAAAGGATATGGAGTAAATGAACATGAGATCATAACACATATGTTAACTCCAATTGCATTAATTTTAATGAGCAGTATGGCCATTTCGGAAATTTATTCCTCATCAGCAGAGTATTTGCAGAGACTTTGTCAACTGTGTATTTACTCCATATCCTTTCATTGTTAATTCAAATAAACAACGAAAGGAGTGAATACACATGAGACAAAGTCGGTACAAATATATTGTAAAACTAAGTAATGGAACAACGCTCTTATTGTTGTTCTACATCTTGAAGTCACCATGACCCCGTTTGTTTAATATGCTGACGCAAAGAATTACGTCACAAATCCTGTTCAGCAAACCATGCTCCCCCTTATGTTGGGTTACTTTCTATATATTGGTTTACGGTAATGTGTATTCGCTCTAGTTTCAGAGTTTTTCATTGATCTTTTGGTGCTATTTTAGTATTTTGTTGTGTACCTCATAGTTTTTATCGTGTTTTCCAGTGTACCTTTTTATAGCTGAGTATATGGCTGTCACTCCAGGATAACATTTTTGAAAAATCTTGAATAAGAAACATAAATATGGCACTACAAATTATCCAAAATTGACTAAAGTACATATATATATATATATATATATATATATTAATTATTTGGTACAGATTGGGTTAAACATCTTATCGGCTCTCCTGGTATTGACTCAAGTAGGAATTTTATTCCCAAATATGCACACCCACGACCAAAATTTGCCACCCTTTAATGTTCATTAATCTAACCTTTTTGTGGAGTTGATGTCGTCCCTTTTTTTTCGTTACTTTTCTGTTCAGTGGTGTTACTACGGTTGTTTTGACATACCTGAAGTACTTTGATTTTGATCTTTGTCTCCGGTTTATTACACTTGATTGATACCTTTCGTTACGTATGTCGTAAATCACTGATTAAATTTCAAATCAAAAAGTTAAATATCGCTGAAAGTTGGTACAAACCTCAGTTAAAGATTGCCTAAGGAGAAATCATTTTAGATTCGCTGTATATTATTGAATTAGTCAAAGTGAAGGTCGATGAGTTAAAAAAAATACTATGCCAGATTTAAGGATATTTCTAGCAGGTATATATACTTAGTACATCTCAACTTTTCTTCATACTATTACAAAAAACAGGAAAACAGCTAACACCTACAATGGCCAGGAACTACAATCACATGCCACAATTTACAAGCAAACTGCACCAGAAAAACAATAATGAAAACAAGAGACAAACATAAATAACGATAGGAACTGTATAACTGTATCCGCTTTCGTGTTTGCAGGATAGGAACGTTGTAATATTTTCCCTACAATTCAGGAGACAAATATAAATGAAATTTATTTAACTTGTCAAAGTCGTTTGAATATTATTCATTCCACTTAGTTCAGGATCTCAAATGATGACGTTTTATTTGGTCTTCAAACTTGTCTCTGGTCTTGAATCTTTCATATTTTGGAAGAGTTTTATTTTATATCTTGTTTTTGACAACAATTTTAGCTTTTCGTTTAGAGTAGTAAAAACATGTTTCAAACTTTGTTTGATACCTAAGTAGAAGAAAATTGATTTGTCTCAGGTTTTGAATTAAAGGTAGTACTAATTTTGAAGAAAAAAAAAATCCACAATGCGTCAATATCCATAATACAGGTTACTTAAGTTTTTTTGAGCGTACAAGATTGTAACTCATGCGCACAAGTAAGAAACTCATGCGCACAAGTTTGTAACTCGTGCGCACAAGATAGTAACTCATGCGCACAAGATAGTAACTCGTGCGCACAAGATAGTAACTCGTGCGCACAAGTTATATAACTCGTGCGCACACGTTCTAAAATAATATATCTGTTTTTCGGTGGCACTCCAGGGCTTCCGTGGGTTATAGATCCACATTTTTTCAAAAACCAGAATAAAGGAAAAAGTTTGCTACGAAAAAAAAGAAGAAGATGAAAAAAAACAGGTGTGCAGCATGCTTGGTTTCTTAATGATGTTTTAATTGTCACATTTGGAATTACTATTTATCATACAAATGGTCACGAACTGTGCTGCTCTACTCACAGACTTGTGCTTACACTCCCGTGAGACTGAATTTCTGCATAACAAACATAAACTTGAAGTGTTTTTACAATCGCTGCATCCATTTCTCGACAAAAAGACTAGTAGAAGACGATCACAACATTTAAACAATCACAGGGTACTCATCGAGCCAATTGTTATAAAACTTGGCATAATAAAATCTTGTGACGTGGGCACAATAAACAGGTGGTCAGAAAAACAATTTTAAATTAAAAAAATTAAAAGGCCAAAATTTGAAAGAATGATCATCCTTATGAGAAATTCTCTCTAGAACAAGTATACCATAACTGAAATGTATTTTGAGCATACTTCTCTTTCACGGGGAATATTTTTACGGACCCCACACTGCAGGAGAAACAAACTCCCGTCTAAAATTAACAATAGAGGGATATGAAGTAAATGCATATGAGACAAAATCTCTACAAATACATGCTTAAACCAAGCAATGGAACAACGCTTTTATTGTTGTTCTTCATCTCGAAGTTATATCATAGTATTGACAATCCACAGTTTTGAGATTATGTTAATATCACTCACCTACAATGAAAATTAATAAAGCAAGCAATGATTCTTAATAATACTCTTTTCTTGATTTAAGTATCATCATTGACCCTGGTAAATTAAAAACTAAAATCAAAGATAAAAGGGATGACTTTGATTTCACTACTACTTATGTCCCCTTTCTTGATGGTGACGTTCCTCTAGCTCCATCCTACGGTGCGTAAATAGCTCAGCATGAACGCTTCATTCGCGTTTTTTGTACCCTTAACGACCTCAATACGCGTAGCCTTTCTCTCACATCCAAAGTTTAACAGCAAGTTAACAGATTTTATAAATTATTAAATACTTTTAAGAAGTTTTACAGAAGATACCTAATTATGACGTTACTCGCAAATCGCTTATTACCAAGGGCATTTCACATCCTCGATTTTATGGGAATCTTGTTAAAAATGGCCAGAAACTGATAAAAAAAGAAAAAAAAAAAGAAAGAAAAAAAAAGAATGGGGTGTAAATTACATCCATTACGTTATAGTAGATGTCGACGGGATATTCTACACAAATCCGTCAAATTGGCTTTAGAGTCTAGTTACCTGAAGATTTTGCACATAAACTGGCCTCTCACTGATACTGCCGATGTGTACTGAAATATATAACGACTCTTTACGACACCCTTCGGGAAGTTTTGGAAGAGAAGGTTTGTTGCGCCGTAAAACCGGTTAAACCTACTATTTCTTTTGAAAGTCCTATATCAAGTCAGAACCTTTGTGGTTTGCAAATTTTCCGGTGGTTTTGCACCTACTATATCTTTTTACCCTTTGGATTTAGACCCCACTTACTGGTTTTTATATCAACAAAACCTAGTTTTAATAACAGAAAACAGTCAGGAAAATTTACAGCTGATAGTAAATTTCTTAATTTCAAGAAATAACGTGATAGAACACCATTGATTTATAGTCAATCTTATATCTCGCTTTGAAAAAAAAGTCAAATGTTTATTTATTGCTTTACCACACAAGCTTTATTTATAGCACACACTGGCATTAATATGTCCTCTTAGAGTTCAATTAGCTAATGAGTAACGTTTCATTGTTCTATAGTATGATTTTTTCGCATCCGCAAAAGTTAATTCAAATTCTTACAAAACAATAAGTCGTCCTACTTCATTTGGTCGACTTATTGATAAAACAACGACATTAGAACAAGGGATGGGGTTATTACAAAAATCAAACCATCAAAAACCCCAAAATGCTTTTAAATTGTTGTACACTTTAGTAATATGTTTACCCATTGAAGAAGCTTAAATTACAAACTTTAAATTATTATATCATGCTTTGATAGCAATCTCGTTGTTTAATGATCTGAATAACTTATATATGTGAAGGTCCGTGATCAAATTCAAAACTTGCATTTTTTATGATACATGGAAAAGATAAATGATGTTAACGAACTAATTCCAAGAATGATATGGGTTTTTACTCCTTGTGTATTCAAAACAATTTTCACTTACGAATAAATTTTGTCCGCTTGAGTAATTGAAAGATAAGATATGTAGATATGGACAAACAGGGTATTCTAACAATATCTTCAATTGTGGAAATATTAAACATAATTGATTAGTTGCAAAGAAAAGATAACAGGAAACACCAAAAATGGCGGAAAATCACAATCAAATGTCACAATTCACATGGAAACCAAAAAAGAAATGGGTACCCCCTCCCCTAAGCTATCCCGTTTCCCAATAGTAGGATAAACATACAATTAAAACCCAATACGGTTAGACTACTAACTCCATGACGACTATCTTGAAAAGGGGAAGAAAAAGACAAAACGTTATTTTGAAAGAAAGGTAAAGAAATGCTCGTCGCTAAGCTGCCGGCGCACTACGGAAGGAAATCAAATTCAAAACTCTCCGAACGGTTTGGTAAAGAATCATCATATATTTCAGTGGACATCGGCAGTATCATTGAGAGGCTATTATACTTGTAAAATCTTCAGGTCACTTGATCGCAAAGCTAATTTAACTTATTCTTGCAGAATATTCTGTCAATATTCCCTATTGCGTAAAGAATGTAAGTTTACGTCCCAGTTTTTCTGGATTTTTTAAATGTTTTGGCATTTTTCAACAATATTACCTGAAAACGAAAACGGGAAATGCCCTTTGTAATAAGCTGTTTTCGGGTTACGCCATATTTCGATATCAAATAACTAAATACCGANCTTTCTGCATATGCGCATTTCGACAACTTATGTCTCATCAGTGCAGATAAAATCTAAACGTTTGGAAGACCATAAACTCAAAGATGTTTAAAAACTGATAGAGAACAAATTACCAAAGTGATCTAAATGTAAAGCCAAAATCAGCTAAGGACAGAGCTTTGCACGAGGGAGATACTCCTTAGTTTTTAAATAAAATTTACAAAATGTTAGATATTGTAAGGTTTCAAAAATAATCGGCTTTCGGGTCAGCACTGAAGTACTGACTACTGGGCTGGTGAATACCCTCGGGGACTAACAGACCACCAGTAGTGGCATCGACCCAGTGGTAACAAATAACTAAATACAATGTTCATATCCTCTATATTATTTATCCTCAATATTACCAGAGTTTATGGTGATAGTTAGATTCAGAAAATGACAGTATTTAGAACCGTTATTTCTTTCTTAAGTTTCAGTTACTGTGGGTAGATGAGGTCAACATAATCTAAAAACTGGGGATTGTCAATAATAAAATATCGTTAATATACCTGCTGTTATCTTTGAAAATGGAAATAACGTTATCGCTGTTTTGTATGGTTTCCTATTGTAGTTATATTTTGCATAAAGTAATGTGCTCTGTATCCGTCTAACGCCATTTTTTTGTGTCTAACGTCATTGTTTTCTGTGTTCTCTTTTTGGCCATGCCTTTGGACTTCGATTTTTGTAAATTTCACTCCTTTGTTCCTTCGGTTTTCTATTGCCGTTGTTTCATAACAGAACAGAAAGATCTGCAATGAGAGGTGCACAATTTGTACCCATAGGAATTCCAATGACCTATGGATAATCAGTTTTTCGAAAACTTTCAAAATGTTGTCTAGCGAAATTCAGTGCCTTAATCATATCATCGCAAGTTCAGGAAGAAGGATTGTGTAAGTGATTTTAGAGAAGAACCCTTGCATTTTGTTAAACAGATGAAGGGAAGTCCAGAAAATCTATAAAACCATTTATTAAGTTGTCCTAATATGGATATAATCAAATAATGGGGAAGCGTTGTATAAAGAGTAGAAAAAAATTAAAACTGTCAACATCTGAAACTGGTCTATTTATACACTAGTAATTTAATTTATCATTTATCTAAAACTTTAATAGTATTTTTTACACTTCAAAAGTAATTTACACCATAGTTCTGGTAAGTTTTTTCACAGTATTTTATAACTAACACCTTTGTACAGGTAAATGCACTGGTCAAATGGATGGATAAATTAGTGATAGAACGGTTACTCGATACCGAAAGAAAACGATGTTTGTATGAATTTGTGAAGCGTAGAAGCCCAGTACATAGTAGGCAAGGCGTTATCTTTAGGTGGAACTTGGAAGAATTTAGTTTCCTTGTAATGCTGTTATTTTAACGTTTTTTCGTCAAAATTAGTACGTTTGAAAGTGTTCGACTTGGTCAATTCGTTTGGTTGGACATTGATATAGGATTTCTTTCAAATATTGGCAACGTTGTTTGAAGCTTTATTGACAGATATAAAAGACATATGTATTAATATCAAAATCTACTAGTTTTAACTTTATTCTATTTATAGGGAGCTTAGGAAGTGACTCGTTATAATTATGTTTATAAAGATTTATTCAGTTGGTTACTTTGGTGATAACTTTATCTTTAAACATATTCAGTGCACATTTGTCTGCACTTTCTCGTTTGCCCCATTTTAAACAATAAATGGTAACTGCGTCTTTAATATCAAAACACGCTTGCTAGTTTAATTCCGATAGCCTTTTTTTATGTGAAGAAGTTAAAAAAGCTACCGGTATATTTTTCTATTTCAATATTTTGTAGAACTCACACTTTGTAAATAATATACAATAATATACAATGAAATGCTGAATAACAAAATATCGAAATTACTGTTAAGGATGTACTCTGGTGAGGAGCCAAAATTTTAAAGTGTTAAACTTTTTTTCAAACCTTGATTTTTGCAATGTTCTTACCCTATAAATTCAATATGTAAAGAAAAATTCATATATTTTACGAAAGGATATGTTGCTGTGTAAATAATTTTGCTACAGATATTTGAAAGTGACCAATTTTGGCACTTTTGCTCATTTAAGGCATTTTTGTTTATTTTTTTTTTTGCTATTTGCAAAGGAAAAATGCAGCTTAGAGTATTTTCTTTTTCTCATACTTTCGGAAAAGCTGTAATTAGAAGGAATAAACAAATATAACGCACACAAATCATATGTTGATGTTGATATAAGAAAGTTTTGTCCCATTTTCATGCTTTTTAGGGTCAATTTCAGCATTTCCATATTTCCATAAAAATGCAGATTTTCTAAAATTTTTAAACAGCTATTGGTTTAAACTTCATTTGTTTTGTGATTTTTTATTGAAGAAATATATAAAAGCAAAAATAAATCTTAAGTTCATATTTTTTTTGTTTTTTTTCTAACCCAACCCCTTTGTGAAAATTTGAAATGAATCTAACAGCCAGTTTGGGCATAAATCTTCAATTTGAGATTATTCTTAAACTACTTGATAGAAATGAATAATTTTTTGACACAATTTAATGATAAACATAATTTTATATAATTCCATGATATTGTTCATTTGATATTAATAATTATAAAATTATTCCCGAACGAGAATTCACAGACTTAAACATGGCAAGAATAAATCCTTAATTGATTTTCTGCATATGCACATTTCGATAACTTATGTCTCATCAGTCCAGATCAAACCAAAACATTTGGAAGTACATTATATTGAAGTATATTGAATTATTAAAAATACAAAGGATAATAGTAAATACCTACAATGACCAAAAATTACAATCCAAGGCCACAGTCAACAAAAAAACTGCACTAGAGAAACATCAATAAAAGACAAAACATAAACATAAATAACGATAGGAACTCCGGGATAGCCGAATCCGGTACTGGCACTAGCAAAAGCTTTCGGAAACGTTAAACTGGTTTCGAGGTACCTAGACATTCCTTTTCTCTTCCCTGTTACTCTACAGTATAATAAATGATAGGAATAAAACCCAATATAGTTAGACTGATTACTCCAAGATCATCTTGAAAAAAAAACCAAAAAACAATGTGAGAAAACGCTATTTAGAAACATTTCTCGAGAAGTGTTCGCCGCTAATCTGCCGGTTTCTAAATGAGCCTAGTATGCTGGTAAAACAATGTCGCACGACAGAAGAAAAAAAATCAAACTCAAAACGAATGAATTGAATAATAAAAATACAAAAATACCAAAGTTGCATAGTGTACGGTATATAGTTATTGACTGGGTCCGAAAATAACAGCTGTTTTGTTTGAATCGAGGACTGAACTGTTGCACGAAGCCGAAGGTCAAACAAAACAGCTGTTGTTTGAGGACTCAGTCAATAACTGTTTTGCAGAATTTAAATTCACAGTAACTTCGGTATTTAGTCATTTGGTATACCTTTTCATGTCAAATGTGTTTTTTTTTCTTTAAAATATGTTTTATTGGTATATCCATTGTATTACATTTATGTAATAAATGCAAACTTTCAATTTGTTAAATATGCTCCATTTCATTTGAATACAATTCACGTCGCCAATTTGGTTGTGTAGATTACAGGAGATCATGTGATATGGGCGTGATATTTTTGAACTTATCAAAAAAAGAAGGCAGGTGGTCAACAGATCGGTGTTGGTCAACAGACTGAAAACTGTTGACTGGTCAAAAGATCGTTTTCGGTTTGAGAAATAAACCAGACAAAATGTCATTTTTTCCCAATCCATTTAAATAAGGGAAATATTATAAGGTATAACAATACAATTTGTTATGCTGTACACGCGTTTCGAGGAGTAACCGCTCATCAGCAGCATTATAATCAAATAATATGGAAATCCAAAATCCAAAAAATATTAACAACAGAGTACTCATTACCAAAAAATACCGAAATAGGAAGCCAAATCCAGTACTAAGGACATCTACGAGTGCCATACACGGAATGAAGCGGTAGTATTTCCAAGCGGTTAGAATTTCGATAAAACAGTAAATTTCTAATAAACGCAAGATAAATTTTCATGTCAGACAAGTCTGACTATTGGACTGATGAATGCTCTCGGGGATCTCTGGTTCACCAGCAGTGGCATCAGTCTAATTGTTTAAAAATACAAAAATACCAAATTTACATGGTGAACAGTAAATTTTGTTATGCTGTACACGTGTTGCAAGGAGTAACCTTGACATATATATACAATGTTTCAACAAGTAGACAGAATCAAACATTGTAATCATAGTACACATGTCTCTAATGAAGATTTTGGAGTCTTAAGCTCTATTGACGCTATCGAAATTCCCGTCAAAAACATGATACAAGAAAATAATTACCAAGTTTTCATACTCATAATGTTCTGCTGACACTATTAAAATTTCTTGGTGAAAAACGGGAATGGTTTATTTTAAGGAACACAATGCTGTGTTTTCTGTTTGGAGTTTTATGCATAAATATGTCAAACATTTGGTTAAGAAAGTGTAATAATGACACAACTGGTTGATTAGACGGATGCAAAGTAATGCATTCGCGAATGATTATCAAATTGTATTTACACATCCAAAATGGATAATATTATTAGCTATAGCAATTTTCTTTTAAATATAATATTTTATTTTTCCTCTGTTTCACATGTGATATTGTTTAATAAACAAAAGTTGCATTATTGCGACATTCTTACGCTTCCGGAGCATCTGATGTCACTCTCAGTTTCACTGGAGTTCACACTGTGAGTGCCTTTGTTATCTCTCCGTCCGTCTGTCCGTCCGTCCGTCCGTCACACTTTTTGTGACTCAAACTCCACCTACATTTTTGGATTAAGGGATTTAATTTTGTTGTAGCATTGTTTCATATAGTCTGTAGATGCGCAATAAGCTTTCGGATTTTTGATATTGCTCTTAGTGCAAACAAGAGGCCCAAAGATGTCAATTTTTTCACAATTGGCATGTGACACAAACTCCTCTTATATTCATGGATTTATGGATTTAATTTTGCTTTAGAATTGTGCATATAGTCTGTAGATGTGCAATTAGCTTTTGGATCTTTTTATCTTTATCGTGGTGCAAACAGGAGGCCCTAAGATGTTGATTTTGACAAAGGCCAAAAGTGTGGATTTTGACATATGTGGCATATGACACAAACTCCTCCTACATTCTTGAATTTAGGGATACAATATTCATGCAGATTAGTTGCATATAGTCTGTAGATTTGCAATAAGCTTTTGGAGTTATGATTCCGGTTCCAACTTTAATGAATTTCCTGAAATGTCAAAGACTTTTATTATTTTTTTTTTAAATTTGAGCATATAACTATGTAATTTAGCAATTGTTTGATAGAAAATGAGATCTTAAATAATTAGAATTCTTAAATGCAATTATAGAATGGTTAATTTTCTGCAAGTCTCAAAGACCACTTCTTTTTAATTCTACCTAGCAACCATAATAAAAAAAAATTGTTAAGTATAGGACACACATTTTAACAAATTGGATTTCAAAAATATTTGATTCTGATTTTGGTAAATTTCCTGAAGTCTCAAAGACCACTTATTTTTTCAATCCTACCTAGCAATCATACTTAAATAGCTTTTTTTGATTTAGGACAAACACTTTCTTCAATTGGAGTTCCAAAATATTTGATTCCGACTTTGGTAAAGTCTCAAAGACCACTTATTTTTAAGAATTCTACCTAGCAACCATTATTAAAGACCACTTATTTTTTTAATTTTACCTAGCAATCATACTTAAATAGCTTTTTAATTTAGGACAAACACTTTCTTCAATTAGAGTTCCAAAATATTTGATTCCAACTTTGGTAAAGTCTCAAAGACCACTTATTTTTGAGAATTCTACCTAGCAACCATACTAAAACTAGACTAATGACTGTCGGAAATGACAGTGATCCCCGCACCCCCTGTTTGACACAGAAAACAGCTCTCGACCCTGGGTATAATTTTTCTTGACATTTTTTAAATTAAACTATTGACATTCACTATTTTCACCATAAGGAAATAAAGAATATATGGTTGTTATGCAGAATTCCAAAAAATAAGTAGTCTTTGACTTCAGAAATTTTACCAAATTTGGAATCATGTATTTTGGAAATCAAATTGGTGAAATGTTTCTTCTAATTCTAACAAATGTTTTACCTATGGTTTCAATGTAGAATTCCAAAAATTAATGGTCTTTGCCAATTTCAGGAAATTTACCAAATTTTGAATCAATTATTTTGGAAATCCAATTGGTGAAAATGATTGACCTTATCAAAACAAATGCTAAAAGTATGGTTGCTAGGAAGAATTCCAAAAATAAGTGGTCTTTGAGACTTTCAGGTAATTTACCATAATTGCAGTCAAGAATTTTTGAAATCCAATTGTTAAAAATGATTGTCCTAATTGAAACAGATCCTAAAAATATAGTT
This sequence comes from Modiolus philippinarum, assembly GCA_002080025.1. Lineage (NCBI taxonomy): Eukaryota > Metazoa > Mollusca > Bivalvia > Mytilida > Modiolidae > Modiolus > Modiolus philippinarum. Next base: position 90,173 of record MJUU01029178.1, read on the forward strand.
GACAAGTAGAATTCCAAAAAATACGTGGTCTTTGACACTTTCAGGAAATTTACAAAATTGGAATCAAATATTTTTGAAATTCAATTGGTGAAAATGATTGCCCTTATGGAAACAAATCTTGACAGCATTGTTGCTAGGTAGAATTCCAAAAAATAAGTAGTCTTTTACACTTTCAGAAATTTACCAAAATTGGAATCAAATATTTTTGAAATTCAATTGGTGAAAATGATTGCCCTTATGGAAACAAATCCTGACAGCATTGTTGCTAGGTAGAATTCCAAAAAATAAGTAGTCTTTTACACTTTCAGAAATTTACCAAAATTGGAATCAAATATTTTTGAAATTCAATTGGTGAAAATGATTGCCCTNATGGAAACAAATCCTAACAGTATTGTTGCTAGGTAGAATTCCAAAAAATAAGTGGTCTTTGACACTTTCAGGAAATTTATCAAAATTGTAATCAAATAATTTTGAAATCCAATTGGTGAAAATGATTAACCTTATTAAAACAAATGCTAAAAGTATTGTTGCTAGGTAGAATTCCAAAAATAAGTGGTATTTGACACTTTCAGGATATTTACCAAAATAGGAATCACATTTTCTAATTCTAAGATTTCAGAAGTTTTATTTTTTCCAAATACTTGCCAAAATATAAGATTATATGCCAAAATGTCCAAAAATATCAGTCTTTGACATTTTTAGGAAATTTACCAAAGTTGGAACCGGAATCAAAATTCTGAAAGCTTATTGAGCATCTACAGACTATATTCAACTAATCTACAACAAAATTAAATCCGTAAATCCAAAAATGTAGGATGAGTTTGCGTCGCATGCTATATGTGTCACCATCCACATTTTGTGGTCTTTGTCAAATCGACATCTTGTTGCCTCTTGTTTGCATCAAGATAAATATCAAAAATCCGAAAGCTTTTTGCGCATCTACAGACCATATGCAACAATTCTGCAATAAAATTAAAACCCTAAATCTAAAAATTTAGGAGGAGTTAGCGTCGCGTGCCACATGTGTCAAAATGGACATCTTGGGCCTCTTGTTTGCACCAAGATCAATATCAAAAATCCGAAAGCTTACTGCGCATCTGCAGCATATATGCAACAGTTCTATAAACCCTAATTCCAAAAATGTAGGAGGAGTTCGCTTCGCAAGGATTTGTGACGGACGGACCGACGGAAGGACGGACGGACAGAGAGACGGACGAGGCCAACGACAATATCCCCGGACTTTCATTCGAAAGTGCGGGGATAATAATTAGTTTAGTTTAGGACAAACATTTTTACTAAATGGAATTCAAAAATATTTGATTCCAATTTTGGTAAATTTCCTGAAGTCCCAATATTTTAAGTGGTTGGAATTTGATACAAACTGTAGATTTCTATAACACGCAAGGTAAAATTTTCATTTCAGACAAACACTTTATCAACTGGATTTCAAAAATATTAGATTCCAAATTTGGTAAATTTCCTGAAAGTCTCAAAGACCACTTATTTGTTGAAATTCTACCTAGCAACCATACTTAAATAGTTTGTTTAGTTTAGGACAAACAGTTTAATAAATTTGATTTAAAAAATATTTGATTCCAAGTTTGGTAAATTTCCTGAGATTCTCAAAGACCAGTTATTTTTTTTTGAATTCTGCCTAACAATATATCCTTAAATTCTTTTTGTAAAAATAATGACTATCAATAGTTTGATTTCAAAAATATTGAGAAAATTATGCCCAGGGTGTAAAAGAACTGTTTTCTGTGTGTCAGACAGGGAGTGAGGGGATAGCTCTAGTTTTGAATGTTGTGATTACTATTTCTGTGGCTTGTGTCTGTCTGAGGTCACTGTTTTCTTAGTCTAATTTCATTGTTTTCTGTGTCCTCGTAGTATTACTACTATTACTAATACTACTAAAGAAGTAGTATTTACAAAAATCGAAGCCCAAAGACATGGCAAAAACGAGAACACAGAAAACAATGACTTTAGACAGCTACAAAGCACAGAAATAAAAAACACAACATTCAAAACTAAGGCACTCACAGTGTGAACTCGTATGAAACTGAGATTGACATCAGGAGCTCGGAAATGGTAAGCATGTCCAGCTCTGTTTACAGCACCCGTCACACTGTAAGTGAGTCAAACCAGGAAAAAGTCAAAATCGGTATATTCAAATACGGGGAGACGTGAATCTAGCTAAACATGTCCATTTTCATTTGGGACACGGACACATCATATCTTTCAATGCGGTTATGGTGACGGACATAGAATTTCTTGAGGGATGAAATTAACATAAATAACAAAATACCGAAGTGACATAAAGGATGTCTTGGAATACTTTGAGGTATAAGCAAACTCAAGCTCATTGTTGAAGACCTTATGGCGACTGTAAGATGAAGAACAACAATAAAAACGTTGTTTTTTGCTTTGTTTGGTTATACGTTTTTCTAATGTTCATTTATTCAATATCCTTTGATTGGTTATACGTCTGTTTAATGTTCATTTATTCCATATTCATTGATTGCTTATACGTCTGTCTAATGTTCACTTATTCCATATTCTTTGCTTTGTTATACGTCTGTCTAATGTTCATTTATTTCATATCCTTTGATTGTTAATCTGTAGGTACATTTCACTTATTTAGAGAAATCCGAAGTAATTTTTATGAACATTAAATTCTACTATTTGTTTTTGTAAATTTGTATATTACCAAGAAGTCCTTTACGATTCAAGAAGATTTATGAAACATAGACATCAAATAAACTTATCTCAAAATAAGGAGACTAATTTTATTTATTTACTTCAAATCAATCTAAGAAGAAGTATAAATATGTGAATAACATGTTACTGAGATTGGGACATCAAATACAAAAAATGAATTCATGCACATATATGACCAGAAAATTTACAATCCCATTAAATGAATACAGTATACTGTATATACCTAGTTTCTTGGATTCATGTGATTGTTTAAAAACCATTGTCATGAAGGTAACACTGAATTAAAAACAAAAGATAACAGTAAACATCTATTGAGCCTGAATTTATATTTAAGGCCACACAGAGCATTGAGAAGTTTATTTTTATATAGTAGACCTGGTCCTTTCTATTGTAAGTTGCAAGAAATCATTTTTGGGGTTAAAATATATAAAAAAGTCCGATGGAATAGAGATTTTGTAAATGTATTAAATATGAATGTTAATGGACATAAATCGACAACTGTACTTATATAAAGAACATTTCACTAAGAATGAACAATTAACATCCTTTGATTTCAAATCTAAGTCGAATTTTAAAGAATCAAGTATAAGGTGTATAAAATTTACGAACATTGGGTTTAGTAATTATGTTGTTGTTGTCACTCCATTGGATTGCGTTGCACAAACGTCATTAAAGTCAATTGACGTTAAACTTTTAATTGTAAAATCATAAAACAAATTCAAGCAAATTAATTTACACTTAAATTGTAAGACTTTAATTGACGTTTGTGGAACCCAGTGCTGATGTTCGACGGTGATCTTAACGGATCGGATGTAATTTTTTTTTCTCCTAGAAAATAAGAACAGACATCTTTTAGTAGAAAAACTGGACTGAACTGCACAACATACCAAATACCTGCACAACATACCAAATACCTGTACAACATACCAAATATCTGTACAACATACCAAATACCTGTACAACATACAAAATTACTGTACCACATACCAAATACATGTACAACATACCAAATACCTGTACAACATACCAAATACCTGCACAACATACCAAATACTGCACAACATAACAAATACTTGTACAACACACCAAATACCTGCACCACATACCAAATACCTGTACAACATACCAAATACCTGGACCACATACCAAATACCCGTTCAACATACCAAATACCTGCACAACATACCAAAAACCTGAACAACATACCAAATACCTGTACAACACCTACACAACATACCAAATACCTGCACAACATACCAAATACCTGCACCACATACCAAATACCTGCACCGACAATAAAAATACCTGCACAACATACCAAATACCTGCACAACATACCAAATACCTGCACAGCATACCAAATACCTGTACAACATACCAAATATCTACACAACATACCAAATACCTGTACAAAATACCAAATACCCGTCACACAGTCAGTGAGGCAAATATGTTTTTAAAGATCTGTTTGGTAGCTGATTTGTTAATGTCATTTTCTAACCCTGAGGCAAAACAAATTAAAAACCATGGTGCGAGCTACTTCTCTAAACCTCAAACAGTACAAAGGTCAAATTCGAAAAGCTTTTGTAATTACTTCGGTATTCACACACGGACAAGGACAGATCGGTACCACAAACATAACTAACGAAGACAAAACTAAAATCAAACTACACAACGCAGAAAACTAAAGCACTGACAGTGTGGACTCCTATAAAAACCGAAGGCAACATCAGGTGGTCCGGAAGCGTAAGCAAAAGTCCAATTCCACACCTGGTTTCAGCCATCTTCGCTGGCCAAGGCTTACGATCCGCTCCTCTCCTCTTCTGAAGAGGAGAGGAGCGAATTGTAACCCTTGGCTAGCGAAGATGGCAATCAGCATGATTAACATATAATGCCATCCGAATTGTTTATAAATTATGTGATGTCCGACTATTCTGCTGAGGTTTCAGTCTCGTCTATGAATAGTTCTTAAAACTTATCATATGAGTGATTTTTTGTTATTCATATTATATAACGACCCTCCTAAATGGTTTAAATTCTTTTTTACCTACGACCAGTAGTTTATGAGAAATGAAAAATTAATTTTCGACCAAAATTCACCATTGATCTCAGTCAGAATTTTGCTTATCTTAGCGTCGGGGTAATAAAAGTTACTTAAGAAATTTATGGTTGTATATGATTTCTTTTCTATTTCCTTAAAAATGTAATTGTTCAACTATTTAAGACCAAAACAAAAAATACCGTCAGCTTTGATTATTTTGTTTTGATTATTACAGATTTAACGATGTCTTGAATAAGACTAAAAAAAGCAACATTTTCTGGGTAATCAACCCTTCTGAGTCGATTGGTAAGATCCAAAAAGTCCTACGATGAAACGTTTAGAAGTTACAGACTAAGGAAAAAAAATAAGAGTGTTTTGTTACAATTGTAGCGAAATCAGTAAATCACCACTTTACTAGTTTGATGAAATCAACACTTCATTGTTACCCAAAACTTACCTGGATTGTTTATCTTGGATACCACAGTAAATGTCATTGTAAATCTGTTAACAGTTTATTGTCTCTAGTAAATATTGATTGCTACAATTTTTATTAATTATTTCCAGCTGCTGTAGATGCATATTTCCGTTTATACAGGTTTATTTCCAGTCAAAGGGGATCATATTGATACAAATTACATTGGGCAATTTTCGATGATTCCGATTGGTTGATTCTGGGTGCTCTCTGGCGCGTCCGCGTCCTGAGTACTTAAGGGCCGCATCGTTAGGGTAAAGTTGTTCTGGAAGTCACGTCCAAAACCACGCTCAACTTGAGAACAGAGGTAAGCGTTTTGAAACAATAAAGCTGGTTGCTGGGTTTGGCGTTATCCCTCTGGCGATAACTTAGTTGATTGGTTTTAGTATTGTTTTGTGTTATTGTCTTAAATAAAATACTGACAGATCCTTAGTTTATACTGGAACGAACCCAGGAATATAGTTTGATAGGTTACACGCTACAAATTTGGTGGACAGCGGTGGGGATCTGTTAGAAAATATTTTTATAGTAATTTTGCAATGGCCTTACCAAAAGAAAATATAAGTTTGATGTATGAATCAGATGAAAACTTGACGGAATCTCAACTCCGTCAGGAAATTGAATATCTAAATAAAGAGCTCGTAAAAATGAATGCCCAAAAGTCTGAAAGGGATATTTCTCAGGTACCCGTGTCCATCCGTCGAGAATCACGGAGACCAACTGACTCGGGGATAGGGTTGGGAACGACGCTGAAAGGGGGTGTCCAAACAAAGGCTCCTTTGTTTGAGGGAAGCAGGCTTAAAACGCCAACCAGGTCTGACACCTCGACGTTCCAAACAGAAATGAGATCACAAGTTGAAAACTCGGGTGAAATGCGGGCGCAAATCCAATCATCGCCGTTGGACAAATACGTCACAAAAACAAGACCAAGCTATAAGCCGGTTTCTGACACCGGTTTTGCAAAGTCAGAAATTGATAATGAAATGCTCGTGGGGTATGATAAACAAAAAGAAGTGAAGAATAAAAACATAGTTAAGCCAGCAACATATGACGGCAAAGGTCCCTGGCTTGACTACAAGTCCCACTTTGACGCATGTTCTGAGATCAACAACTGGTCAGACATGGAAAAGGGTTTGTATTTAGCAGTGTCCCTTAGAGGTCAAGCCCAAGGTGTTTTGGGAAATCTCCCTCTAGAAGCACGTCAAAATTTTGGGGAACTGGTCAAGTCGTTAGAGGAACGGTTTTCGCCCTCTAATCAGACTGAGTTGTATAGAACCCAGCTCCGGGAAAGGCGACAAAGGGCAGTAGAGACACTCCCCGAGCTAGGTCAAGATATAAGACGTTTGGCAAACCTCGCATATCCAACTGCCCCAAATGATGTGCGAGAAACCTTAGCCAAAGAACAGTTTGTAGACTCTTTGATTGACGGAGACATGCGATTGAGGGTCAAACAGGCTAGACCTGTTAATCTTAATGATGCCATCAGGCACGCTGTTGAGTTGGAAGCTTTTAATAAAGCAGAGCTCAAAAGAAACGAGGGCTATGTAAGGTCAACCGTTAATCAAAACACAACAAGTGAAACGACCACACTGTTAAAATTGATGCAGGAAGCATTGACAGACTTACAGAAAGAGGTTCGTGATTTAAAATCGAAACAAACAAGTAGGGACCCTAAACGACTTCAAAACATAATGTCATGCATGCGGAGAAAAAGGACACATATCTCGTTCTTGTCCAAAGGAAAAGAAAGCGTATGCGTGTTATACTTGTGGGAAGCAAGGGCATATTGCCAGATTTTGTACTCAAAAACAAAACGGGGGTCAACAAAAGATAACACAAAACAGGGGA